>JAMKCH010059103.1:0-34785 GCA_023653785.1 Ophioderma brevispina | reverse complement strand
ACAGCATTGTTCGAAGATATGAATCACCATTTAATTGTGTGTTGTAGTATATCCCCTTATTAGGTTGCTTTCAGTCTTATCACTTGCATTTTCTGATTTAGCAAAGCACTGATAGTGCCTTCAACTTGGTTTGGTTGACTAAAAAGGTGAACTTCTACCAGATCCCAATGTCCCAGTTGGATGAATCTTGGTGCATGAGTAAGTGGTGTATATAAGTAATACCCAGGCACTGTGTCATTATTATTTGTGCATATTAATGTGCTCATTTGCATATTTGCTCTGATTGGCTCATTAATAAAAAGTAAACAGGTCCCAATGGCCAAATTAGACAAAACTTGGTATATGGGTATAGTAGTGGTGTGTGCACTGTCATCACCATTTGCACATATTAATGAGATTATTTGCATATTTGCTCTCTGCAAGGGGATCTTGCAAGTTTTAACTTGCAGTACTTTTGTTGTGTTTATGCCTAAGTATTACTGTATAATGCTCTTAAACCACTTTGAGATTACATTTTCTCTGTTTGTGTCAATTTGTGGAGAATCTAGGTAGAATTGCACATACCTAGGGTTTTGTTTGGGTGGATATTTGAACAAGTGAACTTCACAGCACAGCATGTTGCACTTTAAATTCAGGGAATTTTTCAAGAGAATGTCCCTCCAGTGGCATAGCCAGATGGGGGGAACCCCGCCCCGACGGTGATGTTCTGTCGATACATAACGGTCCGTTGGTACATTTGTCTAAAAAGCTGTTGTTTTGACGGTGTGGTACATGAATATGAAATACAGAGAGCTTCATAACAATTGGTTAATAACAACTGGTCAATTGGTCAATACTACTACTACTACTACTACAGTACTACTACTGTCTTGGGTTTGCGACAATGTTGTGTCCTCCCTCCCTCCCCTTCATATTTTGGAGGCGATGGTAGAAAAAATTGGGCGCAACCGGTGAGCATGTTGTTTGTCGTGTCGGTACATTCACAAATCTGTGCCCCCTCGTCAACAAAATCCTGGCTACGCCACTGTGTCCCTCAGAATTGGATAAATCTGGAAAATCCAAGATGCAATTCCTGTCATTTGGTACTATGTTTGTTTATCATGTTTTTGCTATTTTTGGCTATGTATAATGCACTTCATACTTCTGAAACAGACCTTTTGAGAACATTTGTTTTTCTTGGGTGGATGGACACCTCACAACTCTGCTTGTTACCAGGTGTTTTGTCAAATTCTGCTCTGATCATGATTACATTGCTGTAATAAAGTGACCTTTTTGTTTAAAATAAAATGGCAGATGGAAATTTTTCTTTTCATCATGTTTGTGTTCTATTTGTAAGTGTTATTAAATAATAACCTATTTTGTGTCATCTGCTAGCAAAATTGAACAGAGATTACTCTGTGTGTGATAAAAATGTTGATTTTTCATTATTGAACTCATATGCCCTTGACCGATTAACTTCATTATTTTGTTTTCAGAATCTTCCATCCTATATCATTGTACACAGTTGAAATAGCCAGTAAAACAGTGAATTGGCTCATGTAACAGCTAGCAAAGTAATTGTGCTGTCCAATTATTTTGATTAAAGGCTGACTCAGAGATTTTTGAAATATAATTTTTTGTGTATTTATTAAAAATAAACCACTAAAACTAAAGATATTCATCTACAATGCCCAATTCCAAAGTTTGAGATGAATCGGATTTTTTCGTTTCCATGCATGTGTAGTATAACAGTGCCATAGGATACTGTGTATAATAAAAATTCCGGATCCGGAAATTTATAACAACAGCTAACAAGTTGTGATTTTCTATATGAAGGACTTCGATTTGAGCTTATCTATTTTACACAGTGACTAGTGTATGGACAAGCATTATGTATCTGCAAAAAACACAATTTGTTTGAAAATTGAGGGCGCCCTCCTCAGGAAATCTCTGAGTCAGCCTTTAATTGGACAGTTGGCTAAGGAAGGCTAATGATTGGTTAAAATAGTTATGGAATGTTTCATTTCTTGGAAGGGGAGTTGGTACGTTCTGGTTGCTGGTGGTAATTGCTTTGTGTCAGGTGGAGAATGAGGTGGTGTATAGTGTCATGGTCAGGTGCCTTGTGTCTGGTATCAGATGTCTGGTCTCTGGTGTCGGATGTGTGGTCTCTGGTACCATGTCTGTTTTCTGGTGTCAGATGTATAGTCTCTGGTGTCAGGAATTGTATGCTGGGTGTCAGGCATTTGGTGCCAGGTGTTGGGTGTCATGTTGAGCGTCAGATGTTGGATGTCAAATGTTGGGTGTCATGTTGGGTGTTGAATGTCATTTGTCAGATGTTGGGTCTTGTGTTTTGGCTGACAGTCGGGTGTCAGGTGTCGGGCATTTGGTGTTGGGTGTCATTTTGAGTGTCAAATGTTGGTGTTGGGTGTTAAGTGTCAGATCTTTGGTGTCAAGTTGGGTGTCGAGTGTCAGTTGTCAAATGTCAGGTGTCAAATGTTGGGTGTCAGATGGGTGTCAAGTGTCATATTGGTGTTGGGTGTAGGATGCCTGGTGTCAGTTTTTGGGTGTCTAGTGTCTGCAGCCAGTTGTCTGGTGCCAGGACTCAAGTGTCTGGTGTCAGGTGTCTTGTGTCTGGGTCCTAGTTTCTGGTTGTGCATATTTGCATTCTCAAAATGAAATGTGTATAGTAATAATGGACACAAGATTCTGAAAACAAAATAATGATAAAATTGGATGGATTTTTTCTCACAATACTCCCAAATAATTGGTCTCACTATGAGTTTTAAAAAAATTGTGCTCGTCGCTGTGCGACTCGCACAATTTTTTAAAAAACTCATAGCTCGACCAATTACTTGGAGCATTGTGCTCAAATCCATCCAATTTTATATCATACTGGGCTCATATGGGTGTACACAGATTGAGCTCTAATGACCCCATGTGACCTTTGACCTATTCGCAAACCACAATGACATTCCAAGGAATGCCGTTTTTTTCACATGAATGGTGAGGAGTTTTAGAAAGTTTAATAACATGTCGGTGGTATCAGGGCTATTGAACACTAGATGGACACTATTTAAGGAATTTGCAATGTTTGGTGAGTTAGAACAAGGTAATTGTGTGGAATCAATGAGTTAGTGCAGTTTTTAAAACCATGAACGGCTATGTTAGTAAAACAACTTCAAGAGACACAAAGGCATTTCCAGAAAAAGTGCTCCCATTTTTTTACAACATTTTAGCATCAATACTTTTTTTAAAACATTATTGAACTCCATATTTTACATCACATATGAAATGAAAAATTTAGTTGAAAACAACTGTTTTTTTATGCAATTCAAGACTGTCAAGGATTCATATTTCTGCACAAACAGAAAATCCAATGTGCTTCTCTAAAGGAAGGCAGATTAGGGCAGCAGACAGGTCAAAACGTTATATTTGTTCCAATAAACCTTCAAAATGTAGTAAGAATTCTACCACAACCAATTAAGGAAAATTAGAGAAATTTGTATCCTCAGAAAAATTCCTGTGTCCCTTTCATCAATGGTCAGGTTTTGTATTCAATTTGATCTAACAGACTACATGTAGGTTTTTGAAACCAACTCATATCAAAACTCCCAGGTTTGATCATAGCTAAATTTTCAATAATAATGAACCAAAATCAGAACTTTGTAATCTTGATTGAGGAAGAAAGTGTAAATCATAACAAAAACCAAACCATCTTTCTCAAATAAGGGCAGTGTCAACCTTGAGTTTCCAAGTATCTATTTTGGTTTGTAAACTTTGCAATATTTGATTTTGTATGTAAAAGTATACATTTCCTAGAACGAAAATTGATCGATGAACCCTATGATGGCATCATATTAATGTAAAACTTTCAGTCTTAAAAAAACATATTTTGCTCAAAATTTTTCAGACAGCATAACAAAACATTTGAATTTCATGATTTCTTATGTTTTTTTTAGAAACAATACAATTTGTGTCTTGGGACGGTTTTTTTTTTTTTTTTTTTAAAAATAGAGCTTTTCGAAATATAAGGGAAAATTTCAAAAAAGTTGTTATTTTTTAACGCTTTCCAAATTTGAGTTATATATTGGGAAAAAAAATATCTTTAGTTATAAATCGAAAAATGAAAAATTGAAGAAAACCGTCCCTAGAGAATACCGATTGCTATCATAGGTAAATAAACTACCTTTTTACTTCAGTAATATTTTTGGAGTTATCTTGTCTGAAATATTTGCGAAAATTGAACATGAAATATCCGTGTTTTTAGGTAAAAAAAGTACTTTTCCCACATTTCAAGCTGTTTCTTCTTTCTCAAATAAACTTTCCCTTTTAACTTCAAAATTGAGTATGTTGTGCAAGTGGATGAAAATACAATCTTTATGCACTATTGAATCAAGCATCCTTTCTTGTTCATTTCACTTCAGAAATTGAAGAAATTGAAATTTCATTTGGTCTAATTGTCCGCTTTTGTTTACATTTCACATATTATTGTTTGTTTTGCCAAGATGCGTTCGCGCAAAAAAAGTACATGAGAACAACCGCACGCGTCATTACTCAGCAAAAATTCACACGCGACGTGATGCTGCGCCTTGCGCCTGACGGCGCGTATTTGTAAATTCCCGCCGTTAAGACCATGTTGTTTTTGGTGACTTTAAATGGTCAAGTAGCTGTTTTAAATCGGCAAAAAAAACAACTCAGGATTGTCTGCATGGATCACCTTTGTTGGTAACGATAAACACAGGTTTATGTTAAAAAAGTGCAAAAAAATCAGAAATTCGTGTAAAAACAAAAGCACTAGGGGTTTAACACGCCCTAATGAAGAGATCTTTTGCTTAACCCGTCCTAACTGAGGGGTGTTGTACCCCCAAGTTTTTTTCCCCAGTGGGCAAACAGGTGAACTTGTAATTTTTGTGATGTGTAAAATGTCCCCATATGTTGTGATCACGATGAAGTGACAGCTTAAACTACACCTACCCCATCCCCTCCCCTTAAGAGGCTAGCACATTGAAAGTATAAAATAGGGGTTATTTAATAAATAATATATTAAAATCTCAAAAATCAACTAAGTCCCTTTTTGCTATCCGATCCTATTAACCTGAAAAAATCTAAATTATAAGTAAACTTGCTACAAAACAGCGTATTTGACGGCGACACTTTGTTGAGTATCCACGGACTTGGGTGATAGTTTGAGACGTCCATGGCCTGAACAGGCGGGCTGAACGGTCTATTGCACTGGAGTGAATGCACACTGATGAGATATAGAATTACACGTGAAAGTATTAATCTATCGCAATGGCTGCGCAGAACGAAATGCCCCCTTCAGATGTACTATAACATGTGATGAGGAAGAGGAATACCCAACTTCAGAAAACGAGAATTCTTCTGAATCATCTGAAGAAGAATTTGATGTAGATGATGAGCCCAGAGATTTTTTTGTTCGTGGGGAAAATTGCCCGTTTTATTGAGCTCGGGCACGGCCAAGAGCAGACCAAGATGGTTACTCAGAGGCTCGGGAACCTGCTAATGAAACCGGTTGAACAAACTGGAATGTGCGGACATATGATTATTTTTTATAACAATTAAAATAAGAGTTAATAAGAGTTAAAAAAAAAAGGTGTTATTTGGTGCAACAATTGTCAACAAGTGCTGCAGAATTCACTGAAACAGCGAGAGAAAAAACGCCGAACGGGGTGCGAGAGTAAAGGAACGTATAAATCAGTATCCCAAGAGGTGAACTATGCGGCGCATCAACACGGGTATCGCCCGGGGTGATTGGCGAGCTCACGGCTATTATACACATCGCCCGGACAAATCGTCGATGCTGGAGTGGGATTTACCTGTACTACAAAGACCATTTTGGCATTTCCAAATTACACATTGATCCATTTCATCGTTAGAATCCCGAGAAGTTGAAAAATACAACTTAAAAAATTACTATTTTATGATTTGACGAAAGAGGGGGGAAACTTGTAAGAGAGCATGATAAACAGACCGTCAATTGTGCCTCGCCGAAACTCGCATTTGTTTAATGATGTGGTCGGGCCGTTTACAGAAATGAGTCTAAGCAAACGTCGAATTTGGGAGTGAATTTTGTTTTTCGGTTATTCGTTTATCACGGGCCTTAAATTACTATTTGAGGTTCTTCATTTTGCACATGTGCCCTACGTTTATAGGGCTTTTTCATTTTTTCAAGTCCACAAGGATATCAGAACGGCAAAGAACCATGAGACGTTTTCTTCGTTCTCATTTGTGGATTCTGAAAGTAAAGTGTGCCCATTTTTGTCAAAGCTATCGTGTCCAAAAACGTGCACGCCATGTGTAAAAGCCGGTGTTTAGGTTTGGCGTGGGTCGTGGTAAAAACAGCTGCAATTATATTGTAACCCATGGAGATCGTAAGCATTCCATTTTGTGTTTTCTCTTTTCTTAACAAAATTCTACAAAAATTTCCTACATTGTTGTAAACAGGCTGATGGTTTGGATTTAAATTCGATTTTCGCGCGATTTCACATGAAAACCAAAACAAGAAGAGAAACAAACACGAGCATTGTTTCTAGTATAGCCTCGAAAGTTTTCCTAAAGGATGCCATGGAAATCTAAATTATCAGAAAATTAGGCAGAAAGTACGTGTTTCGGAGGAGGAAATTTAAATATCCTCTTTCAACCATCTTTTATAATTGTCTTGAACAAGATTGAAAAAACCTTTTAGCGATTAACACTCTCAACCACAAAATAGAAAATTTAAAAACACTACATTGCCGGCGATTGAATGAATTATCTTCCGCGTTCGATTTTAAAACCAGATTTCCTCTAAACAGCATGTTTTTTTTAAAATTATGTTTCTATTTTATTTTTTTTCCACTTTTAGAGGATTATAACCCATGAGTTGCACTACAGTTGCAAACTACACCCTGGTTTTGACTAATACAATAAACCGACCAAGTTAAATGGGATAACACTTAAAACAACAACAGGCCGCACTGGTCCAGCGTGAAACACCTTGTTTCTAAGATAATGGGAGGTCAGTTTGGGTTCAGTGCTTGAGTTCACTTAATTGCCCAAGGAGGAAAGGGATTGTCATTGGGCGCCATTTTGGGCGGGCCTCTATTTTTGTTTATATCTTCTTGCGTGGCTGCATTTATGTTAAACACCAGATTATGTCATAATTTAATTCTGGATGCCATACGCTTCAATTTGATACCAACATCATATTGATTTGTGCTAGCTCTTTAATTCAGCGTGTGTGATATACACAAGCAAAGACAGTCGCCATAAACAAGTTGGTTATTGATCATTGTGTCTGGCCCCTCTCACAATAAGAAAGTACCTAACATTTGAACACATGTACCACTTCAGAATGGAAGATGACCGAATTTTTGGGGGGGGGGGGTCCTCTTTTCATCCACCCACAAACCTTTGACCCCAACTGAGTTCATACATGAAAATATGCATGAACCCCACTAACCTATACACATGGATAGCGGGGTCTGAGTCGCCGAGGGTCACAACAGGACGTTGGCTTTTCTACCTTGGTATATGGCGCGAAAACAAGGCATACACCTTGTCAAGGTTAAAGGAATTTGTTATAACAATATAGAACGTGTTGGGGAATATGTGCACGGGCAGGTTGTAGGCTTGTTTCCCGCCATATTACTAAGATAGAAACGCACTTCCTATTCTTCCTATGTTTACTCGGCGCGACCATTCAACTGCCTGGCAGCCCGCTATCCATGTGATGAACCCCCAATTCATGCTTTATTGATTAGTCCTAAATAGAAGAATTGCAGCTGGGAAATATATTCAAAGGAGTATAACTTTGGTTTGCAAAGCAAATTAAAATCATTTTTACTTTTAAGACATACAGAACACTCTACTTTACCAAGGACATTATTTATTATTATTATGAAAACATTTTCTATGGCGCTGCTACAAAGCACAGAGGGCCTCCACAAGAAAACACAAAAAACAAGCTAAGACAAGCAAATGAATTGCAGAGACAGTAAGCAACACAAGAGGAAAACCAGGCGAAAGCAGATATTACCAAACATGATACAGATGGGTCTGAGGGCACGCTTGAACCTGTACCGACTCCACCTTCTGACCTCAGAATGGCAGTTATTCCATAGTTTGGGGCACCTATGGAAAATGAAATCGCCAGCTTTTCTAAAAGAGCGAGGACCCGAAAGGCGGGTGAGGTCAGATGAGGACGAAGGCGAGATCGAAAAAAATACTAAGCGTCTCCCCGCTATTTTGAAGAGCAATTAGATCAGAAGTAACCTGGTGCTTGGTTTAGGACATTTGAATATATAGAGACATAGTTGAAATAAAACTCGTGGTTGTACTTGAAGCCAGTGAAGCTCGTCCAGCAAATTGGCGGAGGGCTGGTAACAACAAAAAACACAAGCCGTGAGCTTTGTTTTGAGGCGCTGTAATCGCTGTGAGATCTTTAGCGCGCGCGCCTAGAATAAAGAATTGCGTAATCTAAACGAGATAGGACCAGCCCTCTGACCGCGCTGTGACAAGCTTCTTGAGATATGAAGCGACGGATGCGCCATAGATGGATATATGGAAAATTTACAGAATCCACACTGGTTTATATGGGAGACATGTTCAAGAGACGAATCGAGGAAAAAACACCAAGGTTTTTAACGAGATTTAGGATGAATTTGAAATTACCAAGTTTAAGGTGGAACTGTTCTGGAGCTTGGACAAAACGTGATGGCTGGCAAACACAATAAATTCTGTTTGTCCTGATTGAGGCTGATGAAGCGTTGTTTTCAAGCATCCATTATTTACCCGATACAGCCAACACAGGACTTAATTGGCACGAGCACGTTCACAGTCACCGCGATCCTAGGCTTGAACTCGGCTTAAAGCTGATTGTCGGCCGCCATATGCATTGAAAAGACCCGTCCGGTAAGCACGAACAATGTCACCAAACAGGGAGCGGTATATAATGTAAATTGCTTGTGGGCCAATTATGGAGCCTTGTGGAAGAGGAGATGTGAGGTGAACTCTCTAGAAAACGTGTCTGACCGTAACCTTAAACAGTTGGCGGTGCTAAGATAAGAACTAAACATGATGTAACAGTACCACCCATACAATATCTAGTTTGAAGTCATCAAGAAGGATACATGCATGATCCCCGTGTCGAAGACGGCCGACATATCTAACAAGACCACGAGGACCGCGTGACCGTGATCAAGAGATTCAAGATGTAATCTAAGTTTCAACAAGCAGTCCTGTACTATGGTTGCGCCTATAGGCATGGACTGTATTGCACCAAGGCAATTACGTTCAACATAGTCTGTGACTGACCTGTCGCCGCCTCTTGAAAGAAAGGTTATATTTCGCAACAGGGCGATAGCTCTTCAAAGAATTAGGATCCATGGTATTCACATCTGATAACCGGGTGTATGATTGAATGTTTCAAGTGAAGGGAATCTACATGAATGAAGCGTGACAAGATCTGTTATCATTGAAGCATTGGGGGAAGTTTTCCTTAACTAAACCAAAGGCATTGAGTCCAGTGAGCAGGACTTACTAGGAAATTTCAGTATGAAGTGCGAACATCATCCGGGTGAGTGGCTTAAAACTACCACACCATACTTACAATGGTTACATTGTCCATGGGAGTATTGATTAGACCTTGAACAAGCATTACCTGAATTAACATGTTCCGTATTTCTCAACTTTTCTCTACGGAAAAAGCGAGGAAATTGATCTGCCAGATCGTCTTTGAGATCAGGGAGAACTGTTAGAACTTTTGAGTCTTATTAACAAAACTTTTTTTTGTTACATTCCTTAAAGGAAGCATTTCACATTTATTAGTAAAGTAGGCACTTTCGCGTTAGTAATGCGTCTACAGACATGGTTCTTTTTTGTTCCTTGAAAGCAGTCTCATCAGCTTCAGTGCAAAAAATTTTCTTCATTGACGCTCAAGACGACGACGGACTCGTCTCTTGATGAATGGTGTTATACCATGGCGTCGTGGCTGATGGTACGCGTTTTAGTCACCACAGGACAAACCTCATGAAGGACAGAAGATTGTAACAGATTCTATGGAGCAACGAGAAACATGAGGATCGTCACTCTCAGGGAATTCAGCAAAGCGTTCTTCAAGCAAGGTTATTTAGTTTGATTTCGGTCAATTTTGCCATACTCGCGAGAGGTAATGGTGTCTACCAATGGAGGCGGCTTTGAACATTTAAAAGGCATGACACAACGAAATTGATTCCGCGTATTAATGTAGATTATCAACTTTGAAGTTCGCATAAGATTGCATCAAGGAGAGAGAAATAAGGTCTTTATATGGACCTTTAATATGAGTTGGTTCTAAGTACAAACTGATGTAAATTCAGTGTTGAGAAATGTTGATATTCTGGTATCACTTTGTAAGGTTCGTCCATATGCACATTGAAAGCCTTTCTGAACGGCCGGATTTTGGGGAGTGACGGATATTTCATCAAGAAAATGCATGATAGAAAATGATTCAATCTCTTCAATGAATTCAGAAGTTTTGAAGCCATTAACCCGTGTGAAGGAAAGGCGTAGATAATATTAAGCTTTATAGAGCCGTGATGATAGCGTGCAATGTTCCAAAGGTGGAAAAGAGTGAGCCCCGATGGAGCTAGGCTAGATCTAAAGACTTTTTGTACACGGATGGCAATTCCACCACCATGAATTTACACTACCACGGGGAACACTAAAAATCATATCCAGGAGGAGTACATGATCCTCTAACCACCCAAGTCATCCTTAGCTAACCATGTTTCGGAATCACCATTACATCGAATCATGAACAATACATGGTCAAACAAGAGTGACATGATTTGTTGCGAACGGGACGGGGCATTCCACAGATGAACGGTTAAGGTTTGACAATGTTTGAAAAACATGGAATGGACGAAGATTGGATGGTGTTAATGGTAGGGTCTTTTATTGGCACGAATAGGGGCTTGGAAGCTATTAGTTCACGGAATTCTATTTTTCTTGTTTTCGACGGGCCAGCCCTGTTCCCCTCGTGTTTGACTGTAACCCAAAGATTGTGGATATTATTTTCTCCAAGTTTTGTCAGACAAAGATGATTCCATTTGATTGCAGTAGTCGCTCTTATTATAAGGTCTAGACGATTCCATTATAGCACATTGATCTCTAAGAGTACTCGACTGAACAGCCACTTCAAAGGTGTGTGGACAAATGTTGGTATTGTAAAGGGTCAGCACCACTGTAGTGTGAAAAATCGTTTCTCCGGCCAGAGAACCAGATAACCAACTAGTACTAGTGATAGTATACAGTTAACATAGCCCTAGAGTACATACCATAAATGTTTTAAAACATGATATTACTCCAACCGCAACAACATTGATGGTGTATAATTGTTGTAGAAACCACAATGGGAAATGAGTAAATTCTTTCTGAATCAGTCTGAACATGTATATAGTTGTGATTATATAGGAAACTAGAATTCCGCAGTTCTCGGCTTTTGTGCTCCCTATATTCAAAGAATATAACCTGTGGGTTGCCCAGGCTATCTTACAACTTGACCACAAATGACCTCTGATCTTGGCACATGACGTTTGATGTCATCAACATATGAGGGATCCCTTGGTGCACCTATGACACAAGTTTGGTTCCAATTGAGGTCAATTTAAAAAGAACTTAATTTAACAAGAAACATTTTGGTGCTGGGCACCAATGTATGCCCCGCGCAATGGCAGAATTATTTAAAACATCCGAAATAGCCAAGAATTGAGAGATAAATAACATTTTCCAAACAAAAAAAATGCTAGTGTAGGCGACTTTTGTTGAAAACTAATGGTATAAATAGTGGTGTCGTAAACTTAACTCAGGTTCACTATACTCTTGTTCAAGTTTACTGTAGTACCTAAATAGTCGACCATCATAACTGATGTCAGCTGTCAAGAAATTGTCAATATTTCTGAATAATGCTACCTGGCACTGCTGGCAGTTCGCCCAACTAGCCTGATATTTGACCCGACTTAAACACGTGGAAATAGAACCTTGTACAGATCCAATATAAAATTGTATAAAACACTGAAAATACAATCTATCTCACACTGTATCATCATTTTACTTACACAAAAACTATTTTGTGTTTGCATAAGTATTTATGCCATGTTCATCACAACCAATACGTAATTTTAGCACTGTTCATCATTTTCAATTGTCATGAAAAATTGTTATGACCAAGGCTCTTCAGGCTTCAATACAGCAAAAACTCCATGTCTGTCAAGTTATTCCACATCTATTGCCCCGCGCTCCCGCGCGGGGCAATGACACACACACACACACATGCACAATGGCTGGTGGCCCACAAAAACAAAATTGTACCCCTTGTGTCCCACTTAAAGACCGATTCAGCGATTTACCGAGGGCGCTCTCAATTTTCAAACAAATCGTGTTTTTCACACATACATAATGCTTGTCCATATACTAATCACTGTGAAATAGCTAAGCTCAAATCCAAGTTCTTCTTATAGAAAATCACAACAAAACAGATGCCACTGGGAGTGTTACAAAAAATCTGTGACCGGAATATTGCCCCTAACGGCTGGGGGTCCCGGGGCCCGCTCAAGGACAAAATTCTGGATCCAGAATTTTGGTTGTACACAGTACCCAATGGCACTGCTATACATACATAAATGTTTACTGCATGAAAACCCGGTAATTTTGACGTTTTTCAAATCCTGGATCCGCCCCTGATGCCGGTGGTTAGTGTGTCTGACCGCGTCTATTTTCTCGGACACCGAGGGTCACACGTTCCTGAAACTTGGTGGGTAGGTGCCCCTTGACCTTTCCGAAGACGAGTTTGTATTGGTTAGTGGATCAAAGGAGTTCAAATAGGGTAAACATTGGTGTATGGACATGGGTCGGTTGTTGATGCCTAAAATTTTAAAGGTCACAACAAGGTCATTAGGGGCCATTCAAGGTTAAAGGAGGTAAACATTGGTGTAAGGTCGATTTTTGATGCCGAAAATTTTAAAGGTCACAACTAGGTCATCAGGGGTCATTCAAGCCAGGTGATCATGAAACCCAGGTGATCGTGAAACCCGGGGACCGCCTAGTATTTCAAAATCTGAGTCGGCCTTTGTCCACCACAATTTTTTTCTATTAGAACAAGGAACATGAGTTAACAGACAACTGCAAGTTGTGCACCTTTATTAAGCATATTATGCTATTTCTGTGGTTCCTTGTGTTCCCTTCCTTTCCACAATAATCTATTTTGATCAACTTTGACCCCCAACAATCTCCTTAAAGTCACCCCTTCCCACCTTCCGACAACTGCAACCGAGTTTGGTTTGAATCGAAGCAATACTGTGGAAAAGGGAAAGCTTAAACAAATTGCTGATTTTTTTTTTAAAACCTGTGAATACAGAAAAAGCGATTTCTTAGTTTTGCTCCAAGCAAGACAAAGATGAGATCCAAGTAGTTGCTTCACCACTTCAATAGTAAGTTGAATGTCCGATACAAAGGTTGATTTTATTGACAAGTCATCCAAGAAAATTAACACCCGGAAATAAGCCATAGCTGAATTTTTCTGGAAAGTTTCCTACTCTGCAAAGTCCTAAGTTTCCTCCTTGAGCTAATTGAGGAATAAGAGGGCAGGGTCTGTATATGTACAAGGCAATGAATTTTTAAGTTCCAATTGTGTTCAAATGTATACCATTGTTTGTGTTATGACAAGATTTTAAAAAGTAATAATTTGCCCCTACTATGATTTACAGTTTAACTATAAAGGGCTATATTCCTAAGGATCAAGGTTCAGAATGCTCCGATACTTTTCATAAGTGTGTCATGTGTTTGTGTATAAACTGAAATTACGTGTATAAACTGAAATTACATGTTTAAACAGTTCAAGCAATTTCCTTGCATGGTTTATAGGGCTCATTATAACAGATTACTACAGGGTCTATGGGAAGGTACAACCCACTACCCGGGAAGGTACAACCCACTGCCCTGTAAGGTCAATATTTAAAATATGTAGATAGTGGGATTCTTTTGGCCATAATACGACCCTACAAGTTTGGAATTAGTTTGATTAAAATCAGACTTTAAATTTTACCCCACAATGATCTTGCATTCCTAAACCTAAATGTCATAAGTGGGGCTAACTATAATTTTCATAATCAGCGAGACTAGAATACAATAGCTAATGATGTAACTCAGTTAAGTCATTTTACAATTTTGACCTTGTTTAAACCTCCCCACCCCCTTATTCCT
This sequence comes from Ophioderma brevispina, assembly GCA_023653785.1. Lineage (NCBI taxonomy): Eukaryota > Metazoa > Echinodermata > Ophiuroidea > Amphilepidida > Ophiodermatidae > Ophioderma > Ophioderma brevispina. The sequence continues at coordinate 20,565 of JAMKCH010059103.1, read as the reverse complement.
TAATTAGCACAAGAGGAAAACTTTGCTTATTTCTGCCTTATGGCTACACATTCTAAAGTTCTGTACTAAAGCTATTTGGATGCATGGTAAATAAAATGCAATCTTTAAGCACAATACTAGGTGTCTGTATAATTTTAATGAAGCAATACACTACATCTTGATTTAACATGCATTTAATGATTAGTGTCATGTCATTAACTAGTTTGAAAATGCTAGTGTGGTAATGGTTACAATTTATATTCTCATGTCAAAGATTTTTTTAATATTTAAATTATACATTACATGTAAAACAAGTCTCGACATCCATTGATCCAACCAATCTTGATTAATTGCAGATCAGCAATGAGAATTGAGGATTACATTAAAAAATATCAGCATGTGAAAACTTGCAATGAGAACAAACACTAACACACCAATTCCTTGAAACCCTTTAATACTGTTTCTTCAACATCCTCTTGGGCAGATCACACTGCTCACAAGAAATATCAAGATGTCTTTCTCATAGAAACATACCAGAAAATCCCAGTGTTTTGGCTTTCTCTTCATCTTTAAATTTCCAGACACAAGGTGCTTAGTTTTGCATTTTTAAAAGCAGCACAAGCTTAACATCCAACCCAATAGAATGCTAAAGTAATTGTTTCAATGTATAGAATTCCTCCATTTTGTGTCTTAACCCCTTGGGCACTACCTGCTTATCTATGCAAATCTAAGCACTATTTTCATTGGTTACTTGGAAGATGATATCATGTAATGAATAAATCACATGTTACAATGGTGGTATGGTTCATGCAGAGATATAGAAGCACTATTTTGATTGGTTTATCAGAGGGTTATTTCATGCAGTGTCCTGGAATGAGCCAATCAGACAGATTGTATCATGTGGTAGTGCACAAGAGGTTAAAGTAGTCGAATTATTCAACTACATGGTGTTTGGGTTTGGTACAAAATTTCCTCAAATCAGCTGAGCATTGTTTTTATCTTCAGCACAGTAGTGATATTCAGATGAAATGATATTTGAATATCTGAAATTCAATTATTGTTCTGTTGCATACCCTTACAGAATCACAAAGCATAACAGTACATAGTAAGTTTACAGTCACTGCCAGAATTTCTCAGGCAAGAATGGGGTATGCGCAGCATGATGTGCACCAACCTGGAAGCACAAAATAAGTTCCTAACAAGTGTCACACGATTTGTAATTGGTCAAGAGGCGTGCGCCTATTCCGCGTTTTAATTTGCATAATACATTGCGTGCATTCAGCTTGCCCGAGAAAGTGTGACAGCGACTGTAACATATACAAAAAATGTAAAAACCTTGGCATTAGTGTTTAAGTACTTTTTTCATGGTGTGATTTACCTTCCCCAGTATGCGAGAACCAAGAACTCAATAATCTGAAACTTAAATATAAGAAACTAAACACAATTGGATTTTCAGTGTAGCCCAAACCCTGCTCTTTGTAAACACGTTTAGATGCTAAGATGGTTGGTATGCAGGTATCCATCAGCATCATGGAAATGTTGCTCTGAGACACGGCCCCATCTGTCTGGCGTCTGCTTCGGTAGCATACAACTATGGAATTTATCAAGTGAAATAGCCAATTATCAGACCAACCACCCCAAACAAATTAATGTGTTCATCAAGAAATCGTTTGCCACACAAAAGTAAAGTATTGAGCCAAGCAAATTGTGCGCGGAGTGCCCATCTTTTCATTGGCGTTAGGGCTTAGGCCAGACGACTCCTGTATTTTGCTTGGGGGGGTCGCCAAATCCTGCACCATGAGGCTGTATACCATCCCAGCATTGCCGGTACCCATTTCTAATATACAACTGGATGGAGAGAAAGCGGGTAAAGTGCACCAACACACAACCACCGCGGGGGCTCGAACTCACAACCTTTGGCGTCGGGGTTGATCAATCCACTTGACCACATGTTGCCCTCACATTAAAAAATATAATGTGAGTTTGCAAGCTGGTTCACCCCAAAACAAAGGCGGCCATCGTTTTAAATCAAGTTGTCAAACTGCCTCGTTATCATGCTTGTATTGTTTGAAATGCTTCAAGGCAAATGTTGAGCTTGTGTTATGGCCACAATTTATTTGCTGCTGTATTTATGTTAGCTCCCTATTTCAGCAGTTTCTCAATTGCACACTTCTCACCTTAAGGGTGTGAGGATCAGGTTACATCACAAACAAATGGCTGACAAAGGACAAACATCATAAAATAAAATTTTGACAAGGTTTCAAATTTACAATTTTGGCATTTTTTTCTTACAAAAACTAAACTACTAGAACATGCAAAACAAGAACTCTGGGCAATTTTGTATGAATAATAACAATAGTGGAAAATGTTCACACTGTATCACTATCAGGCATGCATCCTCTTTGGTTTAACCAATTTACATAGAGAAAACATTTTCAAAATGATGTCAATAAAATTTTACCATCAAAGAACCATTTTTGCACAATCGGGAGATTGGATTAATAAAAATGGTCATGTAAACTCCAGGCCGGGCAGATCTACATGATCACATAGGCCCTCCAACCCAAGTGGTGTGGGGCCAAACTAAGTGTAAAGAAAATCAAGTTTTGGAATGCCCTAAAAAACACAAATGAAGTTTCAAATACGCATGGCATTAGATACAGTGTGGACAAGCGATCTTGAAAATTTTACACACGACAATTAAAACTGGTTTACAGATGTATTACAACAAGCCATTAATGAACTGAAATTTCACAAGATAAGAGTTGCAATAGAGACTTATTTAGGAGAGACTTGAGATACGTACTGACTTCAAGCCTACAGGTACAATACACACAGGCCCAAGGTGCATGTCGTCAATCCATTGCAGGTCCAACTGAATACCTCAATCAAAAGAAGGACCACCTCTGGATTGTCCTACAGTTGTACAAATTAGTTACCGTTAAACAAAGTTTTTCAGAAAGAACCGGTAGGCTAGCTTTGCCTCGTTTGTTCACCTGCCTACTAGAATGAACTAAGTGACTGAACCAACCACACAATAGAAATATTAGGTTCAAGCTAGTGCTAAATTCACTCAATGCCCTGAAGTACAGTAAAACTGTTCATACAATACATTTTTTCTCTGCATCACTTGAGTGGAGAGGGGTTGGGCCTTGGGTATATAACTTAACCTTTTATCAAACAGAATGCACCTGAAGTATAACTCCCATAGGGCTGTCTTACTCATCAGGTCATTTGTCGTGTGCGTAGCCTTTATCATCGGCCCTCGTTTCACACAGTATCATTTTTGCACACAACACACTGGCACATACTTTTTAATAACTCATTATCTTAGTTCATCACAGCCCTTTTCATCAGAGGTGAAAACCACATGACGTCCTACGCTGTCACCCCTAAACAAACTGAGTCGAGGCGTTTGGCACCCTTACTGACCATTTCTTTTGATTGTGTTTTCTTGCATGCAAGTGGAACGAATAGGCATTCTAAAATATCATGTTTATTTTCCTAAGTGCGGTTACCATTACAGTCTCCTGCTATGTTCATGTAAAAATATGGTTGCAGTTTTACCCAATTTACCGGCGACCTATGGCAATCCCACCACCGCCAAAATGGCCACCCTATAACTTCCCTGTGACATCAGAGTAGACAGCCCTATAATCTCAAACATTCAGATGCTTACGATTTTCTTTTAAATACTGGAAAGCAGTCCAACTTAAGTCGGTAAATTGTGTTCACATAGTAGATTAGAAAAATTTTTTGTGTACATATGGCTGTAATACTTGCACTTTTATTTGATATTTTTAATTATAAATTTCTCATCATTTGAGTGCAACAAGGTTGTAAGCCCGATAGCTGCCATTTTTCATAAATTCCCATCAAACACTATTATGCCAAGTCTTTGGTCAGTGGCTCTTGGAATGGGTCTTCTAGCAATATAGTCACCTGAAGAACCATTTCAAGAGCAACTGACTCAAGATAAATTAAGTAATCTAATACAAGGCAGCACACAGACGTAGCACATGGCAGCTATTACATTTACGACTTTGCTGCACTCACATGATGATCTGGATGTCCCAAAATGTGTCACCTAGTACTTTACTAACTGGAAGCAACTTTTTATGAAAAAGTCCAGAGATGCTTAAAAAAGTGTAAAATTCACCCCTCAAAAAGTCTCATATCTTGATAACTAATTGTTGCAGGAAACTCAAATTTCTATCAGATTTTACTTTTGTGAATTTCATAAGTTTAAATAGGTCAAACATCTGACAGAGTGGACAAAAAAAATTGTACTGAAAATGCGTTTTCTAGACTGGACCTTCCTCCCACAAACATCTCATCATGATCTTATTACACTGGTGAAAATGTCCACTTCATACACTAACAAAAATATATGGTAACCGATGAAAGTTACCACTCAATTTCCTTGAAAATAAGCCGACAAAATACCATCTTGAGAAACAATCAATTCTAACTGTGCAAACCTGACACACTAGCAGCTGCCTACTTTTAATTCAGAAACTAATACTTCAGAAACAGTTCCTTCTCATGTTGTTTTTGTTTCTTAATACAAACCTATGAATATATACACACTACTTTAAAGTTTATGTACATGAATGGCATAAAAGCAACTAAGCAAAAGCACTGCAATTTTCAACATACAATCAATTTGGATGCAACCTAAGGGTCGGTTTCCAGTGGGACTAGTTTTAGCAAGATACAAAAATATATACACCATAGCCTTAACAATATTTAACATGGTAAAGTTTATAAAGGTGTAGGTCACATAACATAAAATGTGAAAAACGTGACCTTATCCCACCAGCCATTTTGAAGGCCTGTTACAAAAAAAAAAAAAAAATCCTTTGTTTTCAGAATTGGAAAGCTTAAATTGATTTTGCCAACCTTACTTTTGGAGATAATTACACAATCTGAATAGGGAAACCAGAAACATAAACCCACCCCTTGGGTCTAGCAAAATTAATGTTTTTAGAATAATGGACCCTCAAAATAGCAGTTTCTGCATCTTTAATTATACACCTCTTTCACGGTTCCAACTTTTGTAACAGCATTTCATTTCTGGCTATGGGAAAAATTTGTCAAAAACCATGTGGATATCACACACCATTTACGTGTCGTCTTGGCACACAGCGCCGCTCATTGTTGAATCTTGGCAAACCTTGGCAAATCTTCACTGCGCTAGGGAGTTATCAACCACATCGGCTGAGCGTGAGAAACTCCACGTACACACTTCCTTACATCTCTGGTGTCAGATAGCGTTGATTCGGATTTTTTGTACATTGCGGTACACTGGAGATTGCGCAAAATACTTGACCTATCGTAATGATTTACGCACCAAAATATTCCTAACTAAATTTTATAGTTAGCTGACTAGTTTATAATATAGGTTTACTTTTGGAAAAAGATGAAAAAACATGAAAAATACGATCCATACAAGCAATTTTCTTACCTTATCAGCTGGCTCAATTCTCGATTGCTGCTGTCAAGCCATGCCACAGGACAGGCTTACAAAAACTAGTGAGCTAAGGGGTCTTTTTTGTCAGGAACCCATTTCTAACATCAGATTGACCACTTGATTTGAATTTACAATATCCAAGGTACCGCGTAACCGTTTTTTCATTCCTAGTTCAAGCTAATAGCAGAGCCTTTCGATAAACAGTGTTTGGATGATAGGGAGTCCCATTACGTTAGCGCATGTACATATGAATAGCGGCCAATATTACGGGATCGGATACGGAATAGGTGGCACTGTGTTCCAGCAGTAGGATCTATGAGGAGCATAAATGGTGTGATCAATGAGAAATCTAATTTCCAAGTATTTATTCCATGATGTGATCAGTTCCAAGACAAATTTTTTACCTAAGAATTACGTTATAATACTGCAAAAGACACCAAAAATTAATCTACAAGGACAGTTCTTGGCCCATCGACGAGTGGCATAGGAGAATTTGACAAAAATGGCAAAATCCTTTTCAACGAGCACATGGATAAATGCAATGTCTTCAAAATGCAGTGTGTGCCAATGGGTAAATAAAATAAGGATGACTAGTAGTCCTAAAATTATCTTATGCAGCTAAATGTAGTAATTGTTATTGTAGGTACAAAACAAAATGAGAGACAGTGTTGAGCGACCATGACTTGTCCTTTGCTATTTTAAAAATTTTTTCTCATCTCAGCCATAGGGTGACAATGTTAGAAGTGAGGACAATATTTTAAAATAGTTCAACCAAAGTGGGTTTATGGAATAACGTCCAACTTGACAGAGCGCACACTTTATGCAAGAGGACCCCTCAGAGATATGAGCCTTGGACTTTGATAAAATTGAAGACGTTGACCTGAAACTTGTGTATTATTGGCCAATTTCAGGTTGTTAACTTGAACACTTTAATTGCTTTAAAAAGTTAAGTCTGTGTAATGGTTAAAATGAACATTTCCACCTTCTTAAAGGGTTTAACGTTACCACCCTAACCGCATCCTCAAACCAGTGGACACCATTATTTTGAGTGGAAGAACACTTAAAATAATTGTATCGTCTTGGTTCACCATTCGTGTAAGAGAGTATCGGTTCCAAAATCTTACCTTTATTCTCTAAATGGGGAGAGCATATCAAGAGTTTTTTTAATCAAATACAAGCTTAAGATCTGAATATGAACTGACTGGTCCAGGTGAAACTCCTAAATCAGGATTTATTCAAATTGAAAAATCACAAACTTTAGAAATTTGTGCTAGGGTCAACCAGAGTAGAAGGTACCTTCATGTACGTTAAGGGGCAATCATTTAGTTCCTAGTAAGGAAAAGGACAAGTTTTGTTGTGTTGTGTGGAGAATTACAGGGCACATCTGCAATTACTGTTATATCTTGGTCCTAGAATTAAAAAATAGCCACCAAACACACATATCATAAGTAAAAATATATGGTTTGCCATCATTTTGACAAAGTGCTGACTGGCGAATTATTGTCCAACATATTTGACTGACATCATTGTCTTGTGCATTACTCAGAATAATGCACAAAGTAACAAAAATTCTTAAGTGTCTTTTAAAATAGCTCTTACCCATTTATTCAGATTTGCCAACAGACTTCGAAAGCAAACCTTCTACTTGCACCTTCAAGTTATAATGAAATGTCAGGCGAACTTTCTACTAGTCTCTTTGTATAAAACACAGCCTACAATACATGGATATTAGCCGACGTTACAATATCCTTTTTGTAGCTTTGTATATGTGTTGACCATTGATGTGCCTGACTCTACATCTTGTGCCGTAATCAAGACACGCTTATGACTGGGTTAAATCCTTTCAACTTAATCACAAACAATATGTTTAAATTAACCTACCAAAAACTGACTCATTGTCCTGGTTTATATAATTATGACTACCATATTGGTTTCAGCTAAGTTAAGGTATTCTTGCAACTTTTTATGGATTGTTTAATCCTCTGGAAAATGGCTGATTGGGTAATCTGCCATGAAGTCAAACTTTGTACGCGTATAAAAATATTGAAATGCAAACCTTACACTTATTTTTACTTATATTACAGAAGGCTTAAAACAATGTACGTTATATACACATTCTTTTGTTAAACAAAGACTTTTTCCAACAAAAAAATTCGGCAGTTTTTTTTAGGTCAAATCAGATTTAGGAAAATCCCTTGATAGGTTTCATCCAAATGAACCGGATATGAATTGACATAATTGCACATAGCGCTTATGTACAAGGCGACAGGATCTTTGAGGTGTGTCTTTGAAATTACAAAGAGCTCTTGTTTAGAAAAGCCTTATACCTAAAAGAACTTGCACCAGTTTACTTCTTCATAAATTGTGACCGGTTAACCAGGAGCCTGGCACTTCACAAATAAGCAGTGTAGGGGTATGCTATCCTTACCCGACACACTGAACGTGTAATCCGAGTTTATCATGTTCAAACACATTGTGAAATCATTTACATTTGAAAATAGGTTTGGGGACAAAAAATATTGCACTTTTCAACTCGTGAATCTGTCAATAAAACATCAGAATCATTTCAACATGTCTTAAAATGAACCACCGGTATGCCAATGAAAGCCTAACACTGGTGTGTGTGGCAGAGACTGATTGTTCAACCCCTCCCGATGGGTTTAATCACGCATGAATAGCAGGTGACGCAGCACAACTAATAGCTTTGGATGGTATGGGGTGAGGCAGTCTATGACTCAGACTATCACTACGAGAACGAGATCGCGACCTGGATAACCAAAAGTTTTAAAACAAAATAAAATTTTGTACGATTATATTAGACTTAAAGGAAACAATGACAATGGCATTGAAAAATATTCAGAGGATAATGAATGGAACCTTTACTGGGAAATCACTTCAAATTGAAAAACAATTTTGGGGTTTACATGCTGTAAAAGAGGGTTGTAAAGAAACTAATATATTTTTTTGTAAGCTGCACTTCTCAGCCAAGGAAGCTTATATTAATGCCAGCATTTATTTTCAAACTGAAGCGGCTCCCCTTTTACCGAAAGTCCGAATTACGTAAGTTCGAAAAAAAGATAGTTGAATAGGCTATAACTTGACGATTTTGTTAGGTGCTGGTAAAATGCACATGCCAGTTTTTAATCTTAGACAAATAGATAAGGCTCTTTGATAACACTAAAGAAATTTACAAATTTATAAAAATGTGGCATTTATTTTCAGTAAAGAGGAAAAAACAAAACACCACAAATTGGAAAGTTTAGAAGTTAAAAGGCTATGAGAAAGTTTAGAAAATTACTTTTGCCCAAAACAAAAGAAACTAACAAGCATTAGTTTGGGGGGAAAAGTTCTGGTTGGCGGCATTTTGTAACAAATTCAGAATTATTTTCAAAAATTTTAAAAAAAATGGTTCTGTTTAAAAATATAGCATTACAAATACCAATACTCATCAATTCAGCAATTGCCTGTTAAATCGATATTATACGTCGTCTTTGTTGCTATTAATGGGAAGTATAGCGGAGTTCGCCTTCGGACGCTTAAACAAATTCGGACTCTGGTTAGGAATGCGCTTGAAGCAGCTTGGCAGTCATCAGCTACAGACCATTGCTATTGTATGTGTGCGAATCAGGCTAATCCCCTTTTACTTGTCAGATCAATATTTACTACATCAAATTCAAAAATATCAAATAAGTTTTATTAGCATATTCATTCAGTCAATACATTACTTAATGATAAAATTCATTACAGAAATATAAGAGAAATGTTTTTAGAATTTAGTACACGTAGACATTAAATGAAAATGCGGAGGAGAGGCCATAATAAGTAGTGTTCAGATGGATCTGCCTTGAGCATGTGCCACACCTTACATTATACGAGTTTACCAATTTATATGGGAGTTACATAGACGGACGGGGGGGGGGGGGGGGGGGGGAACACAATGATGGGACAAGACAAAACAAAACAGGACCCAAGAAGACGAGGAGCATTGACAGTATTTTTAACAAGATGAGGGGCAAAAGAAAATCTGAGCATAGTGAGCCAACAAAGAATGCCGAATGGAACAAGATGTTGCAGGTATTGCAATTTAGTGATCAACTAGAAATTGAAGGGCTGTTTATAACAAATTAAACTAACTGTACGGATTCCTAGTATAGCCCCACATGTTTTTAACCTGAACAACAAGGAGAACTCGATTACGCGATGTATGTTTAAAATATGTCCCGTCGAATGTTGCGATCACTAACATGAGGTAAAGCAACTCCAACACCCACCTCCCAACACCCGCAAACCACCCACCCCCCCTCCCAAAAACCCGCAAACACTCATCCCCAAACAGCCCACCACAACCCCCCAACACCAGCCACCCCAACCCCACCCACCCCCACCCCACCCTCACTCCTTCCCAACAATCTTTTTTGCAATACCCCACCCCCTGCCCCAACACCCCAACACCCCTCTTAACACCCCTCAAGGACCCCCCAACCCCGCAACCCCCACCCCCCACCCAAACCAGAATACGCCACCCCCGTCCCCAACATGCCACTCCTGGACCCCCAAACAACCCGCAACCCCTTTACCCCCTCCCAAACACCCGCAACACCCTCCCACACCCCGCCACACCCAACACCCCGCAACACCTACAAACCCCCTCCCCAACACCCCGCAAACACACTCCCCAACACCCCGCCACCCCTACCCCTCCCCAACGACCCGCAACACCCTACCCCTCCCAACAGCAGCAATGCCCCGCCAACACTGCAACCCCATGCCCTCTCCCAAACACCCTGCAACACATCCCCCCAACACCCTGCCAACACAACGCCCCTTTTTTGCAACCCCAAACTCCGCACACCCCACCCCTCCCCAACACCCGCAAACCCCACCCCCTCCCCTAGGATAGTAGTCTCATGATAGCGAAGGAATTTTGCACTATCCAACCGTGACCGTTTCAGAGAGATACAGCAATTATGCCATATTTAATTAGCTCATTGCATACTACGCTGCATTACATCACATATTTCAATTGCAAATCAACTATGGCATAGTAGTCTCATGGAGCGAAGGAATTTTGCATATCCGGACGTACCAGTTCAGCGATACAGCAATTATGCATATTAATAACTCATTTGCCCATACAATGCGCATATATCAGATACTTCATTATTGCAAAAAAAGACGTGTTGCCCCATGAATTCTTAATGCAGCGCAGGAAGTTTGTGTATCATGTACCGTTTGAAAATATAGCAATTACGCGGTGAAGTTTTCATATTATATTAGTCATTTGATCTCAATTTGCCAAAATATGCCAAAATCTAATCAGGTTGAGAACTCTTCAGGCCGCTTCCTTCCACCAAGTTACATATTAATGCTTACAGAAATCCAGAAAGAAAACTTGTACAAAGTCCTTGCAGGAACATTTTTATAAATTATGCAAATTCGATACTTAATTAGCATTTTACGCCCCAAATCTAATAACGTCAAGAAAATCATCACACCCGTTCTTTCACAAGTTGCATCACTGTCGCCCTTACGAACTCCAGTATGTAATGTGCTTACAACAGGGGTTAAATTTTTCTCACGGAAACGGACGAACGGACAGCCGGCCGTTGATCATTTCATAGTCCCGTTCCGAACTCGTTCGGCGGGGGTGGCCAATTAGCTTGAACTAGGGGGTGGGATTATTAATGGGATCTCCACCCTAACATGAAACACAGGAGCATCCACATTTCAGCCTTTAAGAAACTAAATTAATTAGAGAATATTTTCAAGTGTCAAGTGAGGTTGGTAACAACAAAGACCTGCTAAATGAAGCTGAAGCTAGGACCATTTAATTTGTAAAGTATGTCACAGAAGAAACTACCCAAATAGAATGATTGTGTGTAATAGTAATTGCATGTAATATATAGCCTTCCAGAAAAAAAAGCTTATGGGGGATTATAAGGATTTTACTATTCTTCAGATTCTTTGCCCCAAAACTGGGGAGTGGGATTATAATCGGACATGGGACTATACTGGGTCAGTACGGCTTAATTGGAATATGTATTAATCAATTCATTGTTTAGATTTAAGTTTTAAAAGCCGCCTAGTGGGTTTTGAGCTTATGATGCGTCCTAAGTTGCATTCCATATTTGGGGACCAGTATATTAACGAGTATTTAATGAGATTTGATGAGGGTTTAGTTGTGATGTATTACAGTATCTAGGTTGTATCTTTGTATGTCACTGTTGTTGGAGAAATATTGAAAATGAGTTTGGAAGGGTGTTTGAGTTGTAGCGATACGTGAAAACTGACGGTTGTAGCTTATTTAAATCATAAATGTTAAAGTGTTTTAACTTGTGATGAAAATTGGTTTAGTGTGAGAGGAGATGTGATTCGGGTGTATTGATGATGCCGCATGCGCAAGTTTTGGAGTTGAATATTTGTGCCCAATTTACTCGATTACCAATTTCTCGAATTTGGAGAAGTCCATGGACAATAGCTGTTATCAAGTGTTATATCATGCCCTGAAGTACAATGTTGAATCTCGTCTGAATGGCTTTAATTGTCACAAACATGCAAGATACACCGCAAATTCTGTCATAGAGTCAAGTTGTCAACACCTTGATTTTTCCATGGTAAGATTTGCCACAAAACTTGCAACAAACTCTTGCTGTTTTTAAGAATGTAACACCACATTATTTTAATTTTTAGAAAGGATGGGATTGCATATTCTCACAGAATGTGTGGGTGTACGATTGGAAACTCAATTCCAATGCACGCTGAGGATAAAGATATGATACAACCCAAGTAACTACTTGACAAACTTATATAGAAGCTCGGAGGAAAATGGCGAGCACACGGTCTCACGACACGGTCCTAGCGCTATCTAGGCGCTGAGACCCAAAACGGACCACCGAGGACTGTTTGCTCAGTGGGCAATAATCCAACTTGTTTCCAATTTGTGGAAAGTGATGTCAGTAAGGCCCATTTCATATGTATGAATATTTTTCGTGCCATGTTGTTTAAGCTGCGAACTCAGTCCAAAAAAATAGCAAAGTTGATATTACGTTACCGATTCTGGCACCAATATCTATTCTATCAGTTTATACGTGCAAAGAAAAATACAGAAAATTTTTAAAACACTATTTATAATCCACATCTTTTTAGATTCTCTTGATGAGTCTCGAGACATCCATGTTGATTGTTGTGGGCTCTTCTATAATTGGCCAAATGCATTTCATATGAAACTAAGGTGCATTTGGTGTTTTTTTCAACCAAAAGTAAGAGAAAATTGGTTCCAATAGTCTGAAAAGTGACCTATGTGGAAATAGGACAGTGCACCGTATTGGGGGTCTTACAAATAGGCCGGGGGGAACTGCCGATCGCACAGAAAATGACATGTTTTGCGCGGATTTTGCCTTCCCGCGCTGAATTTCCATATTCGACGCGGGGAAGGCGAAAACAGCAGATGTCGTATTTATCTACCAGAAAAAGTGCAGTAACCCCTCTTGTGTTCTGGTTTGTTTTTAAAGACACCACAGTACACGTGCAAGAATAATCCAGTTGTGATCATATCGAGGCAAGGAAGACACATCCCAAGGACACATCCACCTCATGCAGCGAGAGAGTCACGGTTTTGAAACAGGTTATTGACTCTTATGTTACATGGGGGATGAGGTGGGATGGGACCACATGTGGCTCGTCATAAAGATTGAGGATGAAAGATGCCACTGATGGTTTTGTGAAAGGAAGTTTTAAGTCATCTTTGGAGACATGCCATTGATTGAATAGTGTATAAATCCGTTCATGGTAAGATACTCTTGTTGATATCTTATCCTAAAATGCGCAATCAGTAGAGAAATCAATGATTTGCCATATCCCTTTATGAGCGATGAGATGAAGGATGGCTTCACGAGAGGGTTCACAGGGACCCTGGCTACCCTAGAGCTGCTGAGGGCAGGTAACAGACCCGGGATGATCCCCTGCTCTTTCGATAAGGTCTGCAACTTTTTACGTATTCAGGAATGACTGATCTCCTGATACACAGGAACAACAGCTTTAACATGACTCTGTCCGAACCATGAGGCCGCCTGGGCACCCTTGCATACACATCACATTTTATGCAATGGGTGGGAGCGAGGAACAATTAATTATAAAACTGCTGTGCAATTATGCAATTTCCGACTTATAGGAAAACTACAGGGCGAGTCAAAAAAGAAAAATTGACCCTGATTGTATACGCATTTTGCGTTTTAAATAATTGATATATCACCGTATGTGATATCATCGGAAAGCCCATTTCTTAGCTTGAAGTTGCTGCCAAAGATAATGCCATCGGTTAGGTATTAGGCCCTAGCTACAGTTCTTTTGAATCAAGTAGTACGGTTTTTCACCCATCATGGATTCCCATTGAATGCACGGCGGCCCACTAAGCAAATGTGGATTCCGTGGACAGTGCAGAAACCCGAATGAATTCATTTCAAAAGACTAAATCGGTCATATACCTACCAATGTGAATGATCTTTGCAGCCAAATTATATTAAAGATAATGAACTAAGCTTTAAGATGAATCACATATATTAGATATATGACTTGAAAATTCAAAAATGGCGGACACAATCAGGGTCAGTTTTTTTGACTCGCCCTTGTATTGAGTATGACCAAGAAACCAGACTCTTGCGGGGCTCGAACCAGGGACCGCTCGATCGATTTATACTTGCCGCGGGGGCCCCCTGACGTTTCCGGCCTCTAAACGCTGGCCACCTGCCCTATATTACTGATCTTTTAGAATTTCAGCTTAACCACACTTAACAGTACAGATGAATGATAGTAACCAATTTCCCGCGATTTCCCCGCATGGTTACCCTGAGATTTCACCGCAAATTCATCGCGATTTCACCGCTAAAACCCCGCAAATTCATCGCGATAATATCGCTGGGGCTGACGAGGTCAACAGACCATGCTTACGATCCCCGCGGGGAGACTAATACCCGACGGCCCGACGGAAGAGTTTAGCGGTTGAGTTGGCGGTGGTTTTTGCAATGAATTGTGAATTGAAAGCCGCCTCGGATGATCACTAGAGAAGATATCGATCCGTTCCATTGAATTACGAAACTCCATGTCCGTGTCTGCCGTAGAATCTACCACTTCGTATTATAAAACCCTTGTCAGAATAATAAAAACTTTTTATATTTTTTAGTATTCCGCGGGTTGCTGCGGATTTCGTTACTAAGGAGAATCTCGGTAGGTTGGTTTACATGCTGTAAGATGTCCATTAAATAAATATCTGACTAAGTAGTACAATGCGACCTAATTGGTGATGTGTTATATCATGTTTCAACTGTTGCGCGTTAAGAAATAGTAGTCAATATAAACCAAATGCTGTAGTTCAAAATACCAAACTTGTTCATGTAAACACTTATTTAGTATAATCACAATTTTTAAAGACCAAATAACGATAAATGTAAGCGATTAATAAAGCTGCAGCCTGCGGTCATACCGTCCACGGGACGCAAGCCACCGAAGTCACACACACACGTGTTACCCTACAATTCACTTTTAAGTAATCTTTCTATTGGGTCACAAAAATGGCTTCAAATTTGCAATTCATAGGGCCCTATAGCTCAAGATGTCGAAATAAATCGACAGTCTTCGATGACTATGGATTGAATTGAATGTGCTAGCATATTTAAAAGCCGAAAAATGAAATACCATTTTTCTGAAAAGTAGTTACTTTTCTGATGATTCAATTGTTAAAATGTCAATGTGCTTCGGCGGGTCTTCAGTGATTAAAATTAAGATGTTACATGTATGTAAATGAAGCACCTGCACATGTACCGTTGTTGTGACCCCGGCCCGCCCGTTTGTTGGATAAATAGTTACAGAACCATTACAAAATGATTTGCCCAAGATTCAGGATTTTACGGGGGATTTTATGCGAGATGGAATCACAATTTCATTTTCCCAATCTACGTGGGATTGTTTAAAACACGTATGTGTCGAGGTTTTATTCTGTCAATCAGAATGTAAAAAAATGAGCGAAAGTAGTTGGTGACAGTGGAAAATTTTTGTGAGGGTTTCACAGTGTTAATTGACATTACGTCATGCGGGAGATTCCCATGATTCATTAGGTCATAAGGGAGTCCTAACGAATTAGGAGATCGCATACAAGGAACTTCTCCCGTGTCTTGAAATTCCTCATCTAACAATCGTAAAATAGTAATAACTCGAAACCAAAATTGCCTGGAATCACAAGATCTCTTTTCTTCTTCACATTTCTTCCTAATCATAATTCGGCGGGAAGTACAAATTGCACCCCTCCGGTCAATCAGCTCTCAAGTCTTGCGCAAGCCACAACAAGGTTTAAAAAACAAAGAGAAAGGACTACCATCATTTACTTCGGGCGCGATGTCAAAATACACGTACATATTTTTTATTTACTTTAAAATACTTATTAAGGTGAGGCCAACAAGCCCTTGTGTAAATTATTGTTGGCGATAATACAAACACACAAAACAAGACAACTTGACCAATAAAGAAAAAGTAATCAAGGGATGGGTACCCGAACAAAATCCAAGAACCCTCCCCGGGGAATGAACCGCCCCTCCGGGCCCATCTCCGAAGTAAGAGTAAATTGTGCGTCCTTGAGTTATAAAAGCTGAATTGTTGCGTGAGAGTTGGCCTTGTACCCAAAGGGAGGGACGTTAATTTTAAGTTTCGCCGAGTTGATAACTTCGTCTGATAGGAAAGAAATAACAAGGGGAACACTCTCACAAACTGTTTCCAAGCTATTTGTCGTTATTACTTTTGAACAATTGCTACGAGGAAGAAGAAAATAAAAATAAAAACGAAAGGATTGAAAGCGGATCGCCCCTATTCTGTATAATGATGGTAACGACGGGCTTCCCTGCATGACGTAATTTAAGCCTGATGTTAATTAAATTCTGTAATACAAAGTACGACCCCCGTACCCGGGAAACTCACTTACCATGTGATGTGTTTCGGACAATCTACTTGCGATTGATATGACCGGATATTACAAGCAACGGCACAGGATGATAGGAATATATGTTTTTAAGTGCCCTATTTTTCTGTTCGTCAGTTGCCTAATTCGTTTTCTACACAGAAAACATTTGAATTCATGCTCAGTTTTTGAATTCATCACGATGAGATGGCACGTCCCACTGCAAAATAAGTTTCTCCCCAAAAAAATCCTCAACAATCTAAGCCACGCCCCGGGTCTGACCAGGAGGGAATGCCACGTGCAATAGAAGTGCAACCAAATCCACGTTTTAAAATAGAGAGTGGCGTTCGGACGGAACCGTTATGTATACAACATTTTTAAAGTTTCTACATGGCCTTCTTCCCGGTAACGCTCGCTTTAAAATTAGTAATAGAAAATAAATAAATGTTTCTCCACCAAGCCCTTGACCTGAGTGTAATTTTAACATTAATTTTAATTGAATATTAGCATTGTAGAATACCGAAATATGATTGGCCAAAGAATTAATATTGTGTATTCATTACCCAGTTCATACTCGACGTCGGTGTGGTCAGGAATTCCCTAAAGGGTGGAATGCAGAGCATCAATGCGACTCCGGAAAGCTTCCGAGTGTAGTCTCCACTTTTATAGTCTTAAGGTTTTTTTTTCAAGTTTCAAAATGAACATGGAAATACGGATGTCCGCGAAACCATTGTAAAATGTTTGAAAGGAAACTAGTGTAAAGTGTTAACCGAATCAATATGCGGGTCCACAACAATTCGATATTGCACTTGCACATCATTATTGATTTTAGCTAGGTATCAGGTGATTGTCACAACCACACTATCACGGACGGGAGCCCCAACCGATGGATAAGCGGCTGGCCGTCGGACAGGCCCGAGGATTATTCCGAAGCTTTCCCCGCGAAACCACCGCGATTTCCACCGCAATTTCCTCGCGATTGATTTTGCGGGGGTTCACGCGTTTTCAATCGCAATTTTCTCGCGAGTTCCCCGCGATTTCATCGCACTTTTCACGCGGGTGGACTGGTTACTCCATTTCGATCTGTACTGTATAAACTGAAAAATTGAATCACCCACGTGAAAATTTCTGATCACAAATTGCTCATACTAAGGAAGATTCGAATTCATTGTTTATTTAGTTTATTGTATCAAATTTTGCCGCCGGGCCACGTGGGAATGCAGCTGCATGCAGACGGCCATTACGATATTTCTGTAAAATGACATATTTTTAGCAATTAAAACACACAATGATGTATTTGGACTTCAAATCTAGGTTTGTTATTCGTAAATGATTTTTTATAAAATAATCCGGACTTATTACCATGTTTATTCTTGTTTATATGCATGGTCAGCCCCCGATTAAAAAATGAATGAAACTGTTGTTACGTAGATGTTTGAGGATCCATTAATTAATGGGGGTAAGAGTTGTTTATTGTAAATATCAATCGGACGGAAGAAAGCAAAAAAGCGCTTAAACAATTGCTTCAGAGAGAGTTGGTCACTATGCTGCTATTATTGACACTCTTGTGGCATATTTGGGGTCTTTTATTCGATTTTTAAGAGGGTCGGGTAGGAATTATCGGCTGGGATCACGATTATAGGCAAACAATTTCCATTTTCATCAACTGATCGATTTTATTATTTATTTACACTTATGTAGCATGGATTAATGGTTGTATACCAGGACCCTTTAGGTGCATAATACGACGATTCGGCGCCATTTTCAGCGCGTTGGAGGGATTGGGCACGAGAAAATAATACTAATTTTTTGGTGCACGGAAAAAAACAAGGATTTGCCGAAAATAGTGCGAGAAAAATGGGGTTTTTAAACGCAGATTCTCACAGGCCCTACCTACAAATGGCATGGTGACTTTGCCCTAGGCAGAAACATTTAAAATTGTTATTCCCTTGTTCTCTTAGAAATGCTCTATATTCTGTTCACTGTAAACGAGTAATTTCTCCTTTTAAAATTACATGCACAATGTAAAAGGTACACGTGCACAGGCTAATGTAAAACATGGATTGGTGATACTGCTAACCTTCTTCATTCAGGAATCTGGTAGTGTTTAGGACTATTGACAGTTGGCTCAAATTGTATCATTCCGGCATTCAATGACTTTTATGAAATAAGCTAAAAATTGCATAGTTTATGAATTTCACTAAGTTTAAATTTACATGCACTCCGGGAATGCAGGTTACAAAGTTACATTGCACAGAGAGTGAAAGCCTACATGCACATGTGCACCTGGGTAATTCGAAGCCTTGATAAGGGCATCGGCTCTGAGAGCTAATGGCAGTCATAAAGCACATTTGATTCAGTAAGGGCATCGGTCAATTATCTGCCTCCAATAAATCCTCACACAGCTTATGCTGTGAATGTGAGGCGTATCCGGCCACCCGTTTAGCTGGGACAAAAACCGGATTTAAAAGGTTATTACTACTTTTACTAATACTAAACTAGTTCAAGACGTCCCTTGAATACAATGCATATTAGGACAAAGCTGTTCAAGTTTGTGTGGACACGTTTATTTGAAAAGTGTTGTGCCCTGGCCAAAGGGGGCCCAATTTTTAAAACAAACCCCAAGAGCAGATTAAGTACTGCAATTGAAAATGAGTTGCTGAATTTGTTTATTTTTGTCTAAATCACACGGGATATTAAAAGAACAATCTTTTTATATGAAGAATTGTCAGATTTTCATTGTTCATACCAGAAAACTTTGACCTTGTTCGTGTAATTTTTGGAAAGGATTCAAACCATTGATGCACATGATTCACACAACCTGAATTACGTCAAACCACATTCAATGTTATCTTGCTGAGTACTCATAGAGCTAGAAAATCTCAATTCCCTTGGCACAGTTCTCAGACTTTCATTCACCAATGTATTAGAAATTACACCCCCTGGTTTTTGGGGTATGATATCTGATACCCAGATCAACACATGGTCAGTTCATGTCAATGTATGTGACAAGTACAACCCACTGACTGGAAAAACCGTTTGTTATTTGGTCCTTGGTAGATGAGGCTATTGTAACTCATAGTGACTGCTTTAGCCATTCAAGATTGATAAAAATAAACACATGATGTCTGATGCACGGTTTGTTAATTCCTGATTAAAGCATGGCTCCTCATTTAAGTGGGGAATTTGGAAAATGCACAAACCCTGGGGGGAAAAAGAGTTGGTTGAATGATGAAACTCTGATAAGAAACCAAATGGACAACTCCCCTGACTTGCCGACTAGCTTTAAAAATCAGGGAATTTCTTCCAGCTAAAAGAATAATTTTGTCAATGCTAATGTGAACCATAGGTGAGGAATCCCTAATGCAATGTCAAAACATCCTGAATATGGTTAATGGCCAAATTACTGCAGCTCAATACTATTATCATTCACTACGCACTTACCTAGAGGGCCATTCCTGTCGTTGGCTGGTGGATCTGTCCTTAGCAGGTGTTAGTGATCGTGACCTGGATCTTGACTCGACTTGGAGCGACGGTAGGCTCTCTGTTACGTTTCTTTCCTACAAACAAAAGAATTGGAAATAAATTATTATAGGGTCAGTGTTTGACTTCAAGTCCCACAAAGAGTAAAAGAAACTAGAATTTGTGATGCTAGTCTCTTAAAGTGTCAAAATTTTTGAGAAAAGTGTTTTTTTTATTTCCAAAATGTGTTAAAAAGTGACGGAAAATTTGCATTATTTCTCCAGTGCTAACTGTAGCCTATTAGACCGGGAGCTACAGCAATTTAATCCTATTTTTTACCAGGTGTCTTGTTATGGTATTTGTATAGGACATCCCGTGGGCCATCTGAAAAGCATAGTCTTAATTTCGCGAGCGGTGTGTGTTTTGGACCGGGACGTCAGAGGTCAATGACCTCTAAATTGCATTTTCTTCTCATATAGGTATTCTTAGCGATTATGATCAATTAAAGAGTTAAACATTAACAAATTGGGTATCATTTTAAGAAAAAAATGTCTCGATTGATATCAATTTGCCTATTAGATTGAAGCAATAGCTAGTTATAGGCCAAAAAGTGGATGATTTTTTTTCAACATTTGGCTATTTTTGCCTCCTTACCGGATGAATGAAATGAAAATTTGTCATGAAGCTTCAATATGTTCCTTCATATTTT
>JAMKCH010059101.1:0-21416 GCA_023653785.1 Ophioderma brevispina | reverse complement strand
TGATCAGGTTATGTTATGCATGATTCTGTTCTAATGTTATTTTTAGGGACTGGGTATGTCTTTGTGAAGTTCAGGTATATATTTGAGATGAGCCTAAGTCTGCGGTTCAGCAGATGCAATCAGATATACAGTATAATTATAGATAGTTTATCTACAAAATGGTAGATTCTTGCTCCACAACGTGCCATGCATTTATGATATGTCAATTCCATTGAGCAGAGTGCTGTAATTATTTTACTCTCGTCTTTGAAGCCGCAAGTGCTGGGAATCCAAAATAGGATTCCAAATTGTGGACAGATAGAAATCGTGGTGATTATATGGGACTGATAAACTGTGGATTCTGTCCTCCTTCTTTTGTTGTATCCTTCTTCCCTTCATACCTGCCCTCACCCTCTCTTAAAACCCCTTTCGTTCTTACTTCTTTCTGTTGTCGAGGGACTTAATTTAACCTTGTCGTCTTGAAATGCGAGACAAAAGTTATATTCAGGACTGAGAAGATCCCATCGGAATATAATACCTGAAGAGTTAAATTATGTGAAACTTTGCCTACTGTCATTTGGAGTCTTGCGCTGTGAGGACATATAATCGTTGAACGGCAACGCCTTCAACATAGGATACTAGAACTCTTTATAAGTTTAAAGAATCCTTAAATGGTGTAATTATATGTAATTTGTGGGACTACCAAATTCTTGAACCAATCCAAGTAAAGATAATTAAAACTGTTATATATATAATTAGATCATTTGTGCACAAGGCTCATTTATTTGGTTTGAAGGTATTTCTGACCTTAGACGTCTACGAGACGTCAAACAGAATGGGGGCTCATTCCTTGGGAAGTGAATTGAGATAAATGTGAGCCTTATTTTCAAAATGTACACATTAAAAGTGTTAAAATATTGTTAAACATGTGACACATTTTTATTTTTTTTATTTTTTTTATTTTTTTTACATGAAGTACTTTGTAGTTTGGTTCAAGTTAGTATATTGTGTTGTAGAGGACAATCACCCAATGGAGTTTGATCCAGGAGGTGGTAATAGGGCAAATAAACTGGGAGAAGTTTGATGAGCTGAGAAAGCTGAGTTAATGAAAAAACTAACCAAGCATTTAGGACTTGAAGCAAAACATGTATGAGAAAGCAATCATCAAAAAATAGTTTGAGTGAAAATTTGTCCAGGAAGATGTTTGGGATAGTTCATATTTGGATAGAAGAAATTCAGGAACGGGCAAAAGTGATTCATTCAAGTTAAAAGAATTGAAAGTTCAACATAAGGAATTGGAAATAGAATTCAAAAAGATGGAAATGGAAACAAAAAGAAGGGAAATGAATTAGAAGAAGAAAAATTGCAAATGCAAATGCAAAAAGAGATCCAACAAAAAAGAGATGGAATTGCCAATTGGAAAGACTAAGAATTGGAAAAGGAAAAGTTGCAACATGAAATGAAACAAAAGGAATGGAAATGCAGATAAAACAAAAAGAGTTGAAGCTCAAATAGAGTTAGAAAAAATTGAAACAACAGGTAAGCTCATCAGACTCTTCCAGCCCTCTGGTTTTGATGCGGCGAAAAATATCGCTTGGTCCAAAATATTCAGGAACAGAAGAGACAAATACTTTTACACTTTGAGAAAAGTGACCAATAGCGGACATGGCCCAGGAGTTCTTGGACCAATTGCTACAGTCAGTGTTCATTGGTAAAGCCCGAGAAATATATTCGGCCATGTAAATAGACAGATGTAGTGATTATGACGAGGGTAAGCAGGCAGTGTCAATAGATATGAATTGGTGGCCAGAGGCATATAGACAAAAATCAGTCTAGTCAGGAAAAAGGTGGACCAGACCCATTGTGAATTTGCCCGTGTAAAGGAACAAATGTTGTCAACTGGCCTTCTATCAAAAGACGTCGGGCAAAATTTTGGTCAACTTAGGGAGTTGATGTTAGCTGAGTTCAAACAGTGTTACATCCAGATCATACTAACACCACTCTGGATGAAAACAAAAAATTGACAAGTGCGTGAAGGCAGCCGTAAAGGCCGATTATTATGATGACACAATTAAGTCATACTAGTAGGCCAACCAAGAATTCTATGGTGCTCCAGTCGCCAAGAGGGAATTCATGGATTGCGCATTTAGCACCCGTCATGGCGCTATGAGCCCCGTTCAGTTCGGACGTAATCGTCTTCGGCTTTTCGAATTATAAGTGATCCTTTTCGTTGTATTCTCAAATTAATTCCCTTCGATTAACTATATTCGATGTCATTATACAAACCAAGAAGTAATACTCTTTGCTGCGGGTCTGCTGCCGATGGCCAACTCCGAAGGAGAAAACTACCAGAGGGGAGTTGCGCCATCAAAAACAAAGGATAGGTGAAGACTCGGAAGTTGGCCATGGACGCAACGTGAAACGATCCGAGCAAAAAAGCAAGCCGCTCTTTCTAAATCCTTCGGGGGTCGAGGACCACCCAAAGCTACAGATAAAATGAGAAAACTTGATGCCTATGTATGCACTGCTGGCGATACTTACAGGCAAAGTTGTATAACTCTAAAATGATACGAGAACAACGCCAGCAAATTGAAAAAACAGACAAAAAGATTCTGTTGCACCCTGCGTGCGTGGCATATGATTATTGGACATGAACATGAGTTGAACATAACTATAATGATCAGGGCTCTTATGAATATGACACAGCATCCCAGAATAATGATTATGGAAAAGTCGATTATTGTCCACCGAGGCACTATGGTCATGATATGAATATGATTATGATAAGGCTGGACCTTCGGTAGAATCTCAAGCCAAGCCTAGTAAAGTCAAGTTGAGTATTGACTCTATCAATAAGAATTCTGAACTGTTGATGCTACTACTACCCCTATTGGTATTTCTGAGCCTGCTTCGGTCAACATAGAGAGTCAAATCTTTCTCAGGAGGAAGTGAAAATTCACAAGAGGCTTTAATAAATACAAGCGAGGACCAGCAATCTACTTCAGATAATTTTAAGGATGGAATTGCAGAGCTTTTTTTAAGCTAATGATGTCTTCAAAAAAGGTCTTGATAAACGTTGTTGACCCCTGTGACCCTATCGTGACCTTGGCACCAATCGGTCATGTCAAACGTTCTGTGCATTGTACTTGTCCTTGTGGCCAGTTTTGGTTATTATGCGATTTCCCTGTCGAAGATCTAGCAGTTGACAGAAAGAAAGAAAGAAAGAAACCGTACAGAAAGAAAAAACAAGTCGAGTTCCTCGACCTGTTGTAAAGAAACCGTACAGAAGAAAGAAGAAAAGAACACAGTCGAGTTCTCGACTGTGTAAAGAAAGAGAAAGAACCGTTACAGAAAGGAAAGCACAGTCAGTTCTAGACTATGTGTGTAACAAATTATGCTTGAAACTCCAAGGTGAGAAGCAAGAAAATGGTGACCAACAGGCAGTGGCATAAAACAGGCGGGGCGGGGGGGGGCAGGTCAGGCCCCCCCTGACGACTTTGGGCAGGGAAAAAAATTGCAAAAAATCATGCTAAATCAGCCGTTTTTAGCCCTCTGACCGGGGAAAAAATTGACCTTTTTGCCCCCCCTTACGAGGGATAAATTTCCAGAAGAGGACTAGCGAAATTTGCCCCCCTCAGAGCGGGCAGGGCCGATACGCCACGCCACAGGCCACAGAGAAAACCGTAAAGAGTCCCAGGAATTGAGCTTATAAACCCACTCGAACTCTGTATGGGACATTCCATTCCAATAAAACAGGGCCAGAAAAAAAGGGGGGTAGGTGGGGTGGTGGGTAATCTCGATAATCGAGGTTTGTTTATGCCGAAAGGTTCATTATCCGAAGTTCGATATTCGAATCTTAAAAAAGGTTCACTATTCCAAACTTTTTTGGTAGGCATGAAAGACGGTCAAATCATGGCTGCCATTTTCCATTTTTATCACAACTTTGTACAATCAGACAAGTTGGACGGAAATGCAAATAAAAGTGTCAAAGTAGGGTTTAAGGCACCAAAGAATCTATTTAATTTAATGCATGTGAAAAACAAAATTCGGAATAGTGAAACCTCTTGGAAATTTGGAATAATGAACACGCGTATTTGGTTCTGTCGGAAGGAATACAGAACTTTTTCAAGATTTTAATATGACACCTCTTGGGGATCAGAATTTCGAATACCTTTTAAAGCGTACGGAATAGTGAACCCTTTATAAGATTCGGAATAGAGAACTCTTTTAAATTCAGAATAGCGAACCTCTTTTTAGTTTATGAATAGCGAACCTATTTTCGGAAATATACCGACCTTTTTAAGGATCGGGAAAACGAACCTTCGGAATAACGAACCCTCGGAACATTCGGAAACCTTCGGAAACCTTATTATTAGTGAAACTATTGATTTCAGTCAGTGTCATGAATAGATCACACCTGTCACCTGGAATTATTTATATTCTCTGAAAAATCAATAGTTTCACTAATGATGTCATCCCCAACCAAAAATTGAACGCTTTGTGGTCCTACTGGTAGACTTGACACCAAACACATCACAATTCTATTGGCATTTCCGGACCTTTAAAGCACGGATTAGAAAAGCAAAATTCAAGCAGGGCACATAGACTTGAGTAGTGAGCCAAGCGTCACATGACCATTACTAAATTCTTGCCAATTCAATATCCATATCAGGTAGAGCGAGGAGGGCTGGGGAGGCAGGAGGCAGGGGAGGAGGGTCTGGTCCAGGGGTGCCGCCAGGGGGTAGCAGGGGGCAGCCGCCCCCAGGAGAGTGTCCACATTCAGGAAGAAGAAAAAACAGATAAAGCAATAAATTGTTGTAAAATTAGGGGGGTTTTACATTTATGAGTTAATCGTATTGTTTCCCCGCCTATGATGTTTTGCCCCTCTCTTGATTTTACCCTGGCGCGGTCCCTGGTATGGTCGAGGTTGCCCTTTCTTAAAGAGACATGAGGAGATTTCCGCAAGAAGGCGCCCCCACAATTTTTTCATTCAAACCCGAGTTTTTGCATATTTGGACTGAGGTCAATTGTATTAGCTCACACCTGAAGTGAATAGGGCCGTCTTTATGTAATATTTAGATTTAGTACTTCTTGCGTGCACGACAGAGAAAGTCAAAGCATGGGGGTTCTAGGGACAATTCCGATAGTCAGGCAAGTTCAAAATCAAGGTTTGCTTTCTTTTGTACTTGTTTGTCCAATAAACCTTGCTGACGTTCTTGGTAGGTGGTCTACAATTGATCCTGCGCAATTTGAGAGAAATTCGTATCCTAAAAAATCTCCTCATGCACTTTAAGACAATCAGAGAGAGAGTGGCGTGATGTCTAATGGTAGAGAGCTGCCTTGGACCCACATCCCCGGTTTGAAATCCCAGTGGGGCTACTTGCTGGATTAATTTTAGGTACTCAATTCTGGACGTTAACACCCCGCCGCCATGCAGTTAATCCGCAACAGCAAGCAAAAAAACCAAATATGGGGAGATGTGTGATTTGTGAATTCAGCCTTAGTAGGAGAATTGGACCGCCGCATGTTGTCATCATATAGCAAGATCATGGGACGGTCATTCTCTAAAAAACGGTTATACATCAAAATATTAAAGTAGGAATTTCTACAGTGATTCTTGTATTGACTCTTATTATGAGTTTTGGCTGGCCATTTTGGAAAATTTTAAGATGAGAAGTGGTGACATCACGGAACTGGTTGAAGTATATTTTTGCCCCAAGGGGCCCCCCACTCAGCATAAATATATGAGCTACGCATTGACTTTAATAAACCACGTGGAAAAGGATCGCATTTTTGGCCATCGGATGTCGTTTTGGGAATCAGGGGTAAATTTTGCATGTTTTGACATAATGGTGTGTTTTTGGAAACACGCTCATCGCCCATTTAGGCCAAGAGTAATGTTTATGGGTCTTAATTTAACATTCCAGAATTCGTTCTGGAATATCCGCCTACACCACAAACACCTTGTGCCATATATCGTACCTTTACGGCGGTCGTTGGTGACTTATATAAAAGGCTCTTGTTGGATTATTGTAGTCTTCGATAGTGGCAGGGGTTAGGAAAGTAACATACAGCAACAGCTAATTCAAAAGGGTATCAACATCCGGCATAACCCGAGCAGTGGCGTAACCAGGGGGGGGGGCAGGGGGGAAGCTGCCTCCCATGTGGGGAATCTGCCCCCCTTTGCCCCCTGAAAATTCGTGATTTACATAGGGCATTACATATAACTAAACAAATTTTAATATATGCTTTCCCCCCTGGAAAATCTATGTGCCCCCTTTGCCCCCCTGAAAAAAAAAGCTGGTTCGCCACTCGAACCCGAGTGCTAGTCTTTTCAAACACTAACACATTGCTTGAGAAACTGGGCTATAGAAGTAGCCCTAGATTGAACATCCAATCAAAATTTCATGAAAAGCTGTAGCGTGACCTTGATAGAAAATAGGACTATTTCGCCAAACCTAAAAACAAGTTCATTTCAAAGGCGGACTAGATGGTTTTTCACAAAATCCGTAGAGTAAAAACGCGATGTCGGGCACCCTCTGAGCACCTGATGAATGAAGTGGCCATGTGGATGGGCAGTCGAAGTGGCAGGGGAAGTCGCACTGGATTCTATAGACCAGTTAACATCCGACGTCACTTTCTTTTGTTGACGCCATCCATTGATGCCAATTCGTTATGGCCCATAGTATTAAAACTCAACAGATACAATTGCCAGTGTTTAACAGTCAGGCCGACTAGTTCAATACAGGCCCTAACATGTTTACAAACATTGCTGTTAAACTGGTATATACAATGGATTGCTACACAAAGCCGCAAATGTATATTAGATGAATGGGCAACGGTGACCGGCATCTTGGTTAACGAACACAATACCATTCCAGAGACACAGGTTTTTACAAAAGTTGTTATCCCGGGTTGAACGCGTTTTAGGAATGCCATCCCTCGCGCAAATACAGAGATCACTTTGGAATTTGAAAATTGGCTGATTCTGTATTTGTTATGTCGCTTATCCACATCATTTCAATGGTAACAATTTGTATAAATGACCGGCTCTTAAATACACTTGCTCTTAACCAACTATCTTTGGAGGACAATATGGCCATTCAGTGATTCAATTACGAAGCCAGGTTTCCAATCCATTGGATTACAGATCAGTGGGGAAGTCGACATCATAAGAAGTGAATGTTCAGTTGAAAAGTGCCCGTAAAACATTTTTTTTTCCATTTTTTTGTCATATTTCTTTCCACTTACGAAGCCGGGGAACCTATTTTCAACAACATTTATCCCACTATATTGGTCAGAATTTAAAGAGACACTGGAACACCACTCTTTGACCACAACATACCCGGCAGCCACCCCCCCTCTCAAGATTGTTCAAAAATTGATATTATGGCATGGTGTAAGGCTTTTATATACAAAAAGCCCTCACCTGAAATGTATATAAGATCAAATCAGCTTCCTTAGGGGTAAACAGAATGATTTTATATTTAACGTCGCCGGCGACAATGAGTAAAATTTCAGGAAGACAACGAAAATGGCGTTTTACACAAGAACACGCAAGCGGTAGGTATGCATGTTTTT
Organism: Ophioderma brevispina; assembly: GCA_023653785.1. NCBI lineage: Eukaryota > Metazoa > Echinodermata > Ophiuroidea > Amphilepidida > Ophiodermatidae > Ophioderma > Ophioderma brevispina. Next base: position 13,856 of record JAMKCH010059101.1, on the reverse strand, counting down.
TCCTCACAGTTGCCACTGGTTGATAGGTCATTAACTTTGTGGGTTTAATTTCAGTATTATATTTGTTTTAAAAAAAGTCAAAAATATTCATGTATATACACATTTGTTGAGGAAAACTTAAAAAGTTGGCCTCCTACAAAGTACTGGATGTCTTTCTTCATATTTCAATGTCCCTATCTGTTTTGGGTTAGTATTTTTTGTGTAAAATATATCTCTGTTCTTCCAATGGCATAGACTATTCATTGAGAGCACATTGAAGAATTTCATATTTGGTTAAAATGTGGCCAGAGTCCACTTAATCGCAGGGTGAAGGAGGGGACAGAACATCAAATTGACTGAATCCTGCATACGTGTGTGGGTGAAGCTTTGTAAGGTTTACTATAGAATGCACCATTGACCACCGATTGTTTGGTAAACATAGGGTCATAAATATCAGTGGGAAATTTCAAAAATTGGACGAACAACATTTAGGATCTGTAGTTTTATCATTCTTACATGATAGAGGAGATCAAGCTATACACAGAAATGTTCATGTTGATGGGCCAGGAGGAGAAGATTCCAGAAGAAGGTTAACAGTAGGAAAATAAATAGAAAAAAATTACCGATTTTCAGTGTAAATATACCTCACAACTGGTCCCGTTATATTAGGCCTCATTTTCTGATTAAACTTTTAAAAATATATTTTCTCAATTTTATTTTCGAAAGATTCTCACAGGAAAAGCACTTGTTTACTTAAAAGAGAGAAGGGAATTACCCCTAGTTTGTTTTGAAAGTGCACTGCTTTTAGTAGTGCACAATAAGGGAAGTGGGGGATTCCCCAGGATGCTAACTTAGAAACTGTTTTGTTTGAGATCAAAACATTGTAAGATCAGGATTTCCCACAAAGTTATATATGGAACGTGATGTGATTCAGGTGATGTTTATGCAGGATGCTGTTATAAGGCTATTTTGACTGGATCTTTGTTGAGTCAGTATAATGTGAGATTGAGCTACAGTCTTGCGTGTTCAGCAGATTGCAATCAGCGTTACGTATAATTATAGCTAGTTTTACTATACAATTATGGTAGATTCAGCTCCACACAGTGCCATGATTGATGAATTGTCAATTCCATGTGAGCAGCGAGTGCTGTAATTTTATTCTACTCTCGGCTTGAAGCCGAAAGTGTGGGAATAAAAATCGGATTCCAAATTGTGGACCGATAGAAAAGCGTGGTGATTATCTTGGACTGATATTACTGTGGGGGGTGATTATGTCGTCGAGGGACTTAAGTAACCTTGTCGTCGTGAAATGCTCACAAAAGTATCTTCAGGAAAGCATAAGGTAGAGGAAAGCCCGCTCCATCAGGGGCAATCAGAGGCAACTTTTTTAGAATGAAATGTAACTCCGAACCTAGTGCGCGGGTGAAGAAATTGACTGGAAGTGGTTCAAAACTCCGCATAGGGGCAGAGGGTGGCTACACTTGTACGTAAAGACTTTTTCTCTACCGTGGGCTTATATCGCGAGGCACCCTTATTATAGCAAAGCAGGTGGAAAGTACGGAGACACAGGAAACCTGAATAAAACAATACGCGAGGCACTATGAGGAAATATCTTGATAAGCGAGCATGAGATATGGAAAAGTGTGGTCACTTTTGGAAAGTATATGTAAGTTCTCGTTTGCTTGTGTGGCGAAAATAAAAAATTATTTGAGCAAATATGCCAAAAAGGTAAAAGATTATTTTAATATATTTAAAAATAAATGTTTATATAATAATTAGTCATTTTGTTGGCAAAAGGTCTCATTATTTGGGTTGGAAAGGTATTTCTGAAATTCGAAGTATATAGAGATAGTAAGAAAAAAGAATTGGGGCTCTTCAATTGGGAATAAGTGATTATTGAGATATAATTTGAGCCTTATTGTTCAAAATGGTACACATTTTAAAAGTTGTTAAAATATTGTTAACATTGTGCACATTTTAGCATACAAAAATTGGTGGTATTAATGTACTTACTTTGTAGTTTGGATCAATGGTTAGTATATTGTGTTGTAGAAGGATCATCACAATGAACAGTTGATCCAGGAGGTGTTCCTAGGGCAAAAATAACTTGAAAGAAGTTTGATGAGCTGAGAAAGCCTGAGTTATGAAACTAGCCAAGCATTTAGGATTGAAGCATAAACATGTATGAAAAGCAAGAGTCTTATCAAAATAGTTTGATTAAAAAATTTGTCCAGGAAGATGTTTGGGATAGTTCATATTTGATGAAGAAAATCAGAGGACGGGCAAAAGTGATGCATTCAAGTTAAAGAACTTGAAATCAAAGGAATTGGAAATAGAATTGAAAAAGATGGAATGGAACAAAAAGAAAAGGAAATTGAATTAGAGGAAGAAAAATGCAAATGCAAATGCAAAAAGAGATCCAACAAAAGGAGATGGAATTGCAAAATGAGAAAGACAAAGAATAGAAAAGGAAAGTTGCCAAAAATGAAGATGAAAAACAAAGGAAAATGGAAAATGCGATAAAACAAAAAGAGCTGGAAGCTCAAATCAGAGTTAGAAAATTGAAAAAACAACAGGCTAGCTCATCGAACTCTTCCAAGCCCTCTGGAATTGATGCGGCGAAAAATATTTCGCTTGTTCCAAAATATCAGGAACAAGAAGTAGACAAATCCTTCTTACACTTTGAGAAAATGCCAATACTTGAAATGGCCCAAGAAGTCTTGGACATTGTTGCTACAGTCAGTGTTCATGGTAAAGGCCGAGAAATATATTCGGCCATGTCATTAGACAGGAGTAGTGATTATGACGAGGTTTATAAGCAGTGCGTGCTCAAAGCATATGAATTGGGACCAGAGGCATATAGTGACAAAAATTCAGGTTCGTCAGAAAAAGGATGACCAGACGCATGTTGAATTTGCCCGTTTGTAAGGAACAAAATGTTGATCACTTGCTTCTTCAAAAGAAGTCGGGCAAAATTTTGGTTCAACTTAGGGAGTTGATGCTAGTGGAAGAGTTCAAACAGTCTCTACATCCAGATATCAAAAACATCTGGGTGAAAACAAAATTTGACAGTTTGCGTGAAGCAGACGTAAAGGCCGATGAGGATTATGCATTGACACAAATTAAGTCATCATACTAGTAGGCCTTAACCAAGAATCCTGGTGCTCCAGTTCGCCAAGAGAATTCCATGAGATTGCGCATTTAGCACCACCGTCAATGCGCTATGAGCCACCGTTCAGTTCGGACGTACATCGTCTTCGCGGCTTCGAATTATAAGTGATCCTTTTCGTTGTATTTCTCAATTATATTCCTCGATTAAACTATATTACGATGTTCATCTTCTACCAAACCAAGAAGTAGTAATACTCCGGTCTGCTGCGGGGGTTCTGCTCCGATTGGCAACTCGAAGGAGGGGGTGCGGAGAAAAACTACCGCGGGAGTTGCGCCATCAAAAACAAAGGATAATGTGAAGAATCGGAAGGTTTTGCCTATGGACGCACGTGACGATCCGCGCAAAAAAAGAGCTAAGCCGCGCTTCTCAATCTTCGGGTTCGAGGGACCAAACCAAAAAAAAAGCTACAGATAAAGATGAGAAAACTGATGCTTATGTCTGCACTGCTGGTCGTCTTACAGGCAAAGGTGCTAATAACTCTAAAATGATACGAGAACAACGCCACAAATTGAAAAACAGACAAAAGATTCTGTTGCCCAGCGCTGCTGGGCATATGATGAGGATATAACATGATTTTGAAACATAACTATAATGATCAGGGCTCTTATGAATATGACACAGCCATCCCAGAATAATGATTATGACAGTTATGATTTTGTCCACCGAGCACTATGGTCATGATATGAGAAAAATATGATATGCTAAGGCGGACCTTTCGGTAGAATCTCAAAGGCCCAAGCCTCGTAAAGTCAAGTTGAGTATTGACTCTATCAATAAGAATTCTGAACAATGTTGATGCTACTACTACCCCTAGTGGTAGTTCTGAGCATGCTTCGGTCAACATAAGAGAGTTCCAATCTTTCTCAGGATGAAGTGAAATTCAAAAGAGGGCTTTAAATAAATACAAGCGCGACCAGCAACTACTTCAGATAATGTTCTTAAGGAGGAATGCAGAGCGGCTAATGATGGCTTCAAAAAAGTCGGGATAAAGATCAAGTCAAGTCTATTGTTTCAGGCCATGTCAGACCTTACAATTGCCAGCTTACTGAGGTTAGGTTAATGACTTAGTTTGGAACTGGCTTCGTATATGCCAACTAGAAGTTTGTTTTTTGAAAAAAACTACAAACCATACCGGACGGCTTTAGTTAAAGCTGGTGTCAATATGACCATATGATCATCTGCGGAGTTCTCGGATTGTAAGAAAACATAGACTCAGCTTGCTGAATATAGGGCTCCAGAGGATGCTTTACTGGCCATTGCATTCATACGCTTTGTCTGCGTAGACGTGACTCCTGTTAAAACATGTGTCAACAAGCATTATGCTCACTTATGTTCTGCAATGTAGAGCACCACAGCTTATTTGTTGGTGATAAGGTGCAAGAGAAAATTTTCAGCGGATTGGCGATGACAATAAGTATGCTAACACCATTAGAAGTCGTGGTTAGAGGATATCGCAGAGGAAGAGCTAAGAGGGCGCTGCGCGATCCTAATTATATCAAGCCAGATTCAGAAGAAAACAGAGGGTATGGTTCTAGACACCATCCGTATGTGCTCGCAGAGCAAGAGGCAGAGGGGCACCTATGAGAGGAGCTCAGGCTTCGACACAGAAGTCTAAGTCACAAGGTGCGGTAAGATTTTCCTTGCCAGGTAATCAAACATGAATTCTTTTTCACATGGCTTTATAGCAGGCAAAATTGAAATAATTTTTAAGGAACCATGGTTGTGTGAAAAATGCTGATTTTGAGGTTATTCAAACAACATCACCGGCTGCCTACAATTGATTTGACAAGATGAAGAAGTAGTACCTGAACAGAACTCCCCAAAAGGAATTTTCCTTTTAATTCTGCCGGAGGACTAAAATTATTAATAAAGGAGATTTTGAACAATTATTCGCAAAAGGAGTAATTGAGCAGGTTCATCATGAACCTGGAGCGAGGTCATTTCATAAACATTTTTCTGAGGAAAAAGAAAAATGGTTAAATACAGAATGAATTTTTGAACTAAAGGAGTTAACTCCAAGTGTGGAATCCATCATTTTAAGATGGAGACCTTTGATTCGGCAGTTATGTAATCTCGGCTGGTTGTTTCATGGCCTCAATTGATATTAAAGATGCGATTACTGTGTTCCAGTACACATCAAGTTCAGAAAATTCCTAAGATTCCAATGGGATTTCTAATTTGTATTCAGTTACCTGCTTACCAAATGGCTTGGCTTGTCACCAAGGAAATAACCAAACTTAATGAAGCCCTGTTTTTCAAACCTTAAGAAAACAGGCGCCACATATACTGGCTCTATTAGATGACAGTTGCCATTGCTGAACTGAAAATGAGTTAGTGAACAACGATTGAAAGCTACATTAAGTTGCTTGCTTCCTGAAGATTGGGGTTTCACTTTGAATTAGAAAAATCCCATTTATGCCCAAGTTAAAAACATTCAATATCTTGGCTTTGTATAAATTCTGGACTTGATGCAGGTTATCACTGCCTTCCCGAAACAAAAGTTAAAGATGAGAGAAACTTGTGCTGGAGTGTCAGAAACTTCTGAAAAAAATCGGATACCATTAGAACATATCCAAAACTTCAGAGGAATCATTATTGCTACTTTTCCTGCTGTTGAACTTGGGCCGCTTCATTACAGAGTTTTGGGAGGCTGTAAAAGACATGGCCTCTTAAGCAGCGAATGGTGGAAATTATGATTTGACCATGATGATATCATTCTGATGAATGTCCATAAAGAACTCGTCTTGGGGGATTATAACTTCCACTCAAAAAAAGAGGAGAAAATTAATAGAGGAAGAATCCTCCGATTACAATTAAAAAACAGATGTTCTTTTTATGGTTGGGCGAGCAATTTTAGACAGGCTGTGAATATACTGGATGGTAGATGGAGGCCAAGAAGTCATTTCATTATAAATATTTAGATGCTGGCTAATCTATTTTGTTTGCAATCTTAAAAGATCAAATTCAAAATAAGCATGTCCAATTGTTAGTGGATTAATTCAACAGCGTGGCTTATGGGTGAGCATATGGGGAGGCAGAATTTCGATTTGAATTCCAGCAAGACTATTTGGGCTTGGTGTTTAGATCAAGGAATCTGGATTCAGTGCCAATTACCTTGGTGCTGGCTAATACTCAAGCTGATTATGCTAGTTAGAAATTTAATGAGAGAATGAGTGCGTCGTACATGATTGTAGTGTTTCAGGAAGGAAATTGTAAAAACTCTTTGGTCAAGTTGACATTGACTTATTTGCATCTAGACTAATGCTAAATGCCAAGATAGTTCTTCTTGGCAAGAGATCCAGATGCTGAATTTGTGAATGTTTTTCATTCGTCTGGCATGACAATGATTTTTTTTTCCACCTTAGCCACTAGGCCGTTGTCTTCGAAGTTGCGCCAGGACCAAGCACGAGCAGTTGTTGTTCTCCAGTCTGGACCACTCAACCTGTTACTTGCTTTGAGTCTACTTGTACAGAATCCAATACTACTGTCAAGAAAGGACAGTTTATTGTTGTTGCACAGGAGCAAACAGGGCCATTCCCTTCGAAGAGACTACAGTAATGGAGCCAAGGTTATCGGCGCGTACCATTCAGAGAACAGATATATATAGAGGGGCTACTCAATCATTCTGCATGCCTGGAAGACGGCGGAGGAAACCCATAAGCAATTACATGGTACATCAAGAAATGGAGATGTTTTGTGATACAAAAACAAATATTGATTTCATGCAACCTCAGGGTATCAAGTTTTTAGATGTCCTTTCAGATTTATTTCATTCAGGTTTAAGTTATAAGTGCTATCAACACAGCCAGATGGGCACTTTCACAGATCATTATTTACAGGAAAGGTATGCACTCATGTGCCCATCCATGGTAATTAAATTCATGAAAGGGGGGTGTTTTTAAATCGTAGGCCCCATAAGCAACGCGATACACGATGACTTGGGATGGGGACAAGATTCTAAACAAACTTCGTAGTATGCGACTGGCGCAAACTTGAACCTAGAGGAACCTAACTCTAAAAGGCTGGTACTTCTTGGTGCTATTCGTGTTGCGGCTAGAGCTCATGAACATTGGCGCTTTAACTATTAAGTATGACTATCAGGGTGAGATAGTTTTTGTGTACTCTGGGAACTTCTGAGCTTAAGCAGAGCAGACCTGGCTATAAGCCCCAATGATTGAGCTCAAAGCTATCAGTAGAAAAAGCACTTTGTGTATATGATGTTGTTTTGACTGAATATTTGACGCGTACGAAAGAGTTACGGAGGCCAGGAACAAAACTCGATCTTTTTAGTTATGTTTAAACCTCACAGGACAGTGTTCAACAGAAAACTTATTAGTAGATGGATGTAAATGTCTTATGGCAGCCGCTTTCAATGAGTGAGCCATTTACCAAGCTCATGTGTTTAGAGCAGCTAGGACATCTAAAGCGCTGCATTGTGGTACTCCTTTAGAGGAGATTTTGCATACAAGCTGGTTGGTCAAACTCCTCTATTTTGCTTTTTTTACAACAAAAAGATTGTGGAGGCAACCAGTGTTGCGAAGTAAGGTTCTCTCTAGCAAGCCCCTAAGCAGTAGTTATGCGTCAGCTACCATTTATATTTATTTTTGGTTCTAAGACTCTGCGAACTATTTTGGTGTGAAAAAATAAAGGCCTTTATTTATGAAAATAGGAGGCTCCCAGGAGGAAAAAATTAGAGGAGGAGCTCTGTAATTACTCTTCTGGCTTCATTTAGGAGCTTAACAATGGCCTAAATTATTTACATGTCATCCCCATAAACAAAAATGGGGCCTCAGGTAATAAGGAGCGTTATTTCATGTAAGATATTCAGGAAGAGCTTATAGGAGCTCTGCGCAATGGCTCCCTTAGATATGGTCGAACGGTCTTTTTAAAAAACCAATATTATGCAAGGTATGAAAATCAATTATAAAGATTAAAGTAATGATATACTATGAGCTTCAAAGCTTTGACCTTTAAGCTGGTTGTTATGGAAAATCTGTATAGGTTGAAAATTTAATCTATAGGAATAGGTGTCTGGTATTCAACTTGAATATAGCTGATTCAGTCTCAGCACATTTTTAATTTAGGGTTTCTTTTGGGTCTCCCTAAAGGTTTAGGGCTACCATATTTGCATAACAAATTTAAGCTTGTTATGAAGTAAGGTATTTTGGCAATTGTATTCAGGCACAGCACTTAATTTATTCCCTGAGTATTTGTGGAGTAAACTTCTACGTGTCACACCAAATTTGTCATTTTGACTGGTGTAGCAAGCAAATAACACAGAGAAAATAATGAGGTTGTTATAAAAAAGACAATTGTCTCATTGGTTTTCTTGCCATGAACTTATTGGTTGGGCTTTTCTGGACATAGCTAGGCCCCAGTGGCTTTGAAATCTTTCTGGAATTCCCTCTTGATGACTGGAGCACCAGAGAATTGAATAGTTAACGAGAATTAAATGGAGTTGAGGTTGGACTTCAGTTCTCTGGTGCTCAAGTCGACATCGAGGGGATTACATGCCGCTCTAACCCCCCTTGTGGAGTTACTTTGGAGGGTGCTTTTATGTTAATTTTTTGCCATCAAAAATTTAAAATTTTGGCATATCTTAAGAGTTTATGATTAGGCATTACTTTTTTAATCTGTGCCTAACCTAGGTTGCACAAACTGGAACGGTGGTGCTAAATGCGCCAATATATGTAATTCCTCGATGTAGGACTTGAGCACAGAGAACTGCAGTCAACTGCAATTCCAGGTAAGTCTCGGGAACTATCAATTTACTAGGTACAAAAGTACAACAATAAGTGGGGTTCAAACAAAGCGTCTCATGGTAGCACTCAGGAGGGGAATCCCCAGTCAGGTTCCCATGAAACGGGGAGTTAAAGAGACAACTAATGGTGTGTAATCAAAATGCATGGGAGGGGACCAAATCACAGTTTCACATGCCATCACTGTTAAAAGCCAGGACATACAAGTTCACGGTGGCGTTGGGGGATACATGGCTATCCACCCAAAAAGGCAGGGGGGAGCCAAAAGTGAGTCAAAAAAATCACTAGGTTTTGCAGGTACTTGAGGTCAAAAGTTTTATCTTATGTTCATAAACAAGAAAATTCCCCACAAAAGGGGAATGGACCACTGAAAAAGTAAGGGATGACTTTAAGCCTTTTGTTTTGGAGGGGGGATTGTGTCACTTTCTTCAGGTGATAGTTTAGATCCAAACCCATTAGATCAGGGGAACGGCTGCGCCGGCAGTCGTCCATTGATATGGAGGAAAAACCATTACATTTGATATTGAGAGTTCCACGGAACTAGTGCATGATTCAGGGGGATATGTATGGATTGTATTAGTTTTTCTCTCTTCACAAAATGAATTGAAATCAGACTTGGTCTGGAACTGTACAATTGGTGTTAGACAAGAACTCCAGTAAAAAGGGGATCATGTGTTAGGGATATGATTTTGGCAGGGGAGGGGGAGGGAGGAAGGAGGAAAAGTACTCCCAGGTCCCATAGTTCCCAGGTGCCCTGTACAGGGGATAAATTTGATAGGGAAAAATAGACATTTTCCCCGCATGTGCAGTAACTAGGTCAATGACAGAATAGCCTTCACAGGAAAACACTGAGGCAGGTGATGAGTCAAAATACTAACACATATTTAGGAAGAGCGTTGAGTAGGGATGATGGTCCCAAATTAGAGGATACTTTTATCTCAAAGTTAGAGGAATTTGGAGGGTCATCTTCCTCTTAGGGGAGACTAGATTCCCAAGTAGTGAAAATCCAGCCCCTGAGCACAACGAAAGTGACAAGCTGGTAGACAATGAAAATCCAGCCGCTCTGAAGCATGATAGAGTTAGGGACTGTAAAGGAGACCCTTTTTTTAAGCCATGGACAAAGCTGGTAAATGAGCAGCACATGACCCAGCACTTAGGACATTAGGTGAGAGGGCATTGTCGGCAATAGGAAGCCGAGGAAATTGCTGTATGTTTCTAAAAAAAATGGTGTTCCTCATGAGGAAAAACGTCTCTTCCAAGGCACCATCATTTCCAACTCATATCAAATCATTACTGCCAACAAGGATGGTTACAAACATTCATTGTGGCCGCACGCAAACAATATCGGACTGAAATATAAAACTACCCTACCACATCACTACCATTAATAGCCAGATATTTCAAGAAGCAAAGTTATGAACAAATTTAATCAGCAAGACTAAAAGCAGCATCATTGCGCACACCTAACCTGTTCGTTTGGCTCAACCTGAGCGGGAACAGTATAGCTACAGGACAATACAGAAAATGCGGCCACCCGATGACACTTGTAGATGAGGAATTGAAGGTACGTGCATCAATTGTAGTGCCAAAGGTATACTATGGGAAGTGATAGGCATAGCACATGATGTCCCATGGCAGGGCACTTAGGTGGTGAGAAAACACACAGAAAAAACACATGGGACGAATAGGAGGCATTTTGGTGGCCTACACTAAGAAAGATGGTCTGAGGGAGTATGTAGATTGTCACAACATGTCAAATGGTGGGCAAGACCTAATCAGCAAATTCCTATGCTCCCTTGCAACCAATACGAGCATTTGATGAGCAATTTTAGTAGTGGTGTTAATAGGATTGGTAGGATACCGTCCAAAGACCAAGTTCGGAAATCAGTATTTACGGACCATCATGTTGCTTCCACAAGATTCCCTTGAGGCTATACTCTTGAGAATATTAGGGCACAGAGTATAGTGAAAGCTCTAAATCAAAGTTTTTCACCTAGTAGGCCTGCAAAAGCACTCAGTCTGATCAAGATCAAATTTAATGTCAGGTTTATTCCAACAACTTATGGACAGTGGGAATTTCCACAGTACAGTTCTTCAGCATACCACCAGAATCCCAGAGGGGCCCCTAGAAAGGTACCCCAAACATGAAAACCAATGATCAAAAACCGATTGTTTTGAATTGAAGAGGGATGGGATGAGGGAGTTCATCTCTGTTAGTGCTCCAGGGATAGGCTGTTACAAGAGTCATTAGGCTTTAGTCCATTTGAGGTTGGTGTGTGTTACAAAGTTGGGACCATTGAAAATAGTGCAAGAAAAGTGGTTTGTGTGAAAATCATGATGTGATTTGTTTAGACTGTGTCTCATTCAGACAACAGGCTCCAAGAGCCACGGAAATTGCCAAACAAATCTCAAAACAGGCAGTCAGGCAAAAATGGAAAACATGGTATGACAAACATGCCAGGAACAGAGTATTCAAACCCAGGTGACAGAGTTTGGCACTTTTTCCAATAAAGGGCATTTCCTTGCAAGCCAAGTATTCTGGACCATGTAGGAGATTGAGAGCAAGCGGGGTCATTCGCCCTGGTTTGAGACCCTGACTATGTGATCAAAAACACCAGGTAGACGTATAAGTCGACAATTAGTCAAATAAATATGCTCAAAGAGTATAATTGAAAAAGAGATGCTGACATAAAGCCTGCATGTGTAATGTCATCTAGAGTTGATGGGGTAAAAATGGTGACATCACAGAGTTAGAAATTTGAACAAAACAGCCCTGTAAACACAGAAAATGAGTATGGTGTCAAATTCTTGAAGACGGGCCAATTTAGACAGAAGAAATTAGGTCACCTCCCAGCAAAGTCAACAAGGTGAATTGGCAAGAGTCCTTTAATCATGAGTGGGCAAAAAAGCATATTTCCTGATGTACCTATTGAGACACATGTCATAACCCATGACATGACGTAGGTGACTCCGAGCCTGGTAAAGCAACATCCTTATAGGTGTGAATCAAATCAAGTTGCAACATCCGAATGAAGGTGAAAATACAGTTAGACAAATGGAATAGGTAAAGCCAAAGCAATAGTGAATGGAGTTCCCCGTGTATTCTGGTTCCCAAACCTGAGGGTCATGTCGTTTTGTCACAGATTTCGAAAAGTCATCCTCTGTTCAAAACCGACTCATATCCGATCCCACGGAGTGATGAGTGCATAATAGAGTTGGAAATGCCAAATTGTTAGCAAATTTGATTTGTTGAAGGCATGGTATGGCACAAGGTCCCCTCAATGACCGTGCCAAAGAAATTCCACGTTCAAGCCTTTTGTACGCCCGCTGGCCTATACCAATACACAAGAAGGCATTTTGGGTCTCAAAAATTCTACCTGCAAAAATTCAGAGATGAGTGAACAGAGTAGTTGAAGACATAGAAAATGTGAAGCCTATGTCGATGATTTGATTGTGTGTACAGTGAAACGTGGGAAGAACACATGAGACAGCTACACAATTGTTGAGAAATTATCTCAGGCAGGTTTTAACTGTGAATCTGGTGAAAAAGGGAATTTTGCCATGCAAATGTCACGTGTCACATACTTAGGGCATGTTGTAGGACAGGGCAAAATGAGGCCAATCACTGCAACAGTTAATCCAATTGAGAAATTCCCCCACACACAGAGCAAAAAAGATCTATGAGATTCTTAGGTATGGTCGGTACTATTACAAGAAAATACTGTCCAAATTTCTCAGAAAAAAAAAAAAAAACTTAGCGGTCATGCACCAACTTCTGAAGAAAAACGCCAAATTTGTCTGGTCAGAGCAAATGCCAACAAGCGTTTGAGAAAAATCAAATCGATTTTGATGAATGTGCCAGTTTGATTGCGCCAGACTTTCCGAAACAATACAAGTTGGCAGTTGGATGCTAGTGATGTAGGATGTGGTGGGGAAGTTCTCATGTAAGCAGATGAAAATGATGTAGATCATCCTGTATAGTATTTCTCTAACAAAAAATGCATCAGGCCAGGAAAGATAAATGAACTTTTTGGTGTATACCTAGAACTAATTGCTGTCAAAGGTTTTTCTTCACAATGCATTTCTTTGAAGTGTCCAAAATGACATACTAACAAGTCCCCGAGAAAAATCCGGGTTGCAAGAAATACGTCTATTGAATAAATTCACAATGGCAGCATTTCAAAGGACTTTTGTCCAAATCAAGATCCAATGGGTCGTAGAGATGTAATGTTGGTGTATCTACCCATGTGTTGAGGGTCTACGGACTCAATACGAACATTAATAGTAATAGGAGATGAGTGGGTTTAAGCCGTATTTGCCAAATCCAAAAATGCTGCCATTTTGTTGAATTCTTGAAATTGAGAATGTTGAAATACATTCTGGTGTTCCATACTTATGTTGTCAAAGAACACGATCATTATTAAGTTGCCATTAAAGAAACGAGCAATCCCAACCAGTTCCCACTCCCCTCGTTTTTGCCATCTCCTCGTCGCAATGATGAACATATATATATTATTTGTGGATTCAAAACTCCTTGACCAATTTATAAATACAAAAAGATCTAAATCTTAAGATGTCTAAACCATAATGACACAATCAGAAGGGAAAAAATCTTTTCTTAAAAAAGTATTTTACGGGCTTTAATTGGTAGCTCAATGGCTTCAATTGCCAAGTAAATGATAACTGAAATCTTTTCTGAGCAGCTCGGAATGTTGAAGTTCCTCCTTCACGGTTTATAAGATCCAGACAAAGCTTTTTTCATGCTGTGAATAAGTTTCCTGGTGATCCATTCCTTTAGAGAATGTCAACTGCTACTGCTATTTTTTTTAGAAAAGTTGAAGAAAGCATGACTTTCTATCTTATCATGTGATATCAGGATAAAAAAATCAATATAATACCCGAAATTTGTTAAAGAGCCTTTGCCAAGGACTTTCAAAGCGCTGGTG
>JAMKCH010059094.1:0-49470 GCA_023653785.1 Ophioderma brevispina | reverse complement strand
TATTTAACTCCAATTCATTTAAACAAAATCATACAGGGTAACCAACTAAACTTTAAAACAACATTAAACAAATGGAAATATTGGGGGGTAGCCTAATGTTCAAACTCATGTGGAAAACACAATTAAATCACTTTTGAAACCAGAACCAGCATCCGATGTATTTTTTTGAAAAAAAAAAAAGATACCCTCCTATGTATTGTGTATGCATCCATTTGCTTTGAATAAATAACTTTTATTACATGATTTGTGTTCATAGTTCCGGTCGTAGTGGTAATTACTATTCTTCTAATATCCTTTATAAATATTTCCAATAGAATTTGTGGCTCAATTCCCATTTTTTATAACAACTTAAGTTATCTCCTACACACCGGTATTGAGTAGTGTACAAGCTGCAACCAGTTATCTAAACAAGTATACTGAATGAACTGGCTAGTACTACTACTACAATGTACTACACTACACTAGCTTCTAAGGTCATTGCCAGGGTCATTCCATTCTGTGGTCAAAGCACTCAGAGAGCACCTGATGACAGCTGGCTGGTCTCATTGGTCTGCTCCTTTAACTTATAATTTCACTTCCTTGTAAACTAATACCATGTGTTGCGTTTTGTTGGTGTTCGTGGCTCTGATTTATTTTCCAAAAGGGAAAACTTTGCTGGAAAAATTCAAGCTATTTTGTGTGTGGATGGGGAAAAAAAAAACAAAAAAATTTTTTTTTTGCATTTGACCCCTGTTGTACTCGGCAAACGTCTCCTTGCGATACGTTTGTTGTTGTAGCGGTTGTAACAACCGGTATCGGAACAGCAACGAATTTTCCCGTCATTGTTCACCCGCTTTATTCTAGTCATAGCACGCTTCTGGGACCTAGTCTGTCCTTACTGATGAAGTACTTGGTCCGGCTTGATCCAAATTTGCAACGTTTGCACTACGCTTGGTACCAAACCCGGCTCTTCGTTCTTTCTTCCATTTTGCGATCTAATCTATATCCAAATCACCCAGAAAGTGAGGAATCATCCCCGAGATCTAAGGAAATTTCTCCTCTTTCTCCTCTTTCTCTTCAAAAAACAACCCCACACGATCATAGATGCAAATAGCGATGATTGTTGATGAGTTGACTAAGTCGAGATTACGAAGGTCAAAAATGAATTTAACAGCCGCCAAGCAAGTCTCCTACGCACGGCAACAAACAGATGATTATGAATCCAATAGCTTCACAATGGCTATACCACAACGCGAGCGCCGATTTGATTGGTCTGCCGACGAATGACCAAAATCATTACAAGCCAAATTAACATAACACAGCTACAAAGCCCGTGTACCACCAAGCACTGGAAAGGCCAAGCAAACTTTAACATTGTCAACCCGTTTTTCTTTCGATTAAACTTCATAAAACGTTACTGTGGAACTCAAAATTGTACATTAATTCCTATTGATACTAGTATGTCTTTTATGTCATTGTTTCATCCTGTATGGTATGGACATGTCCATCCCGTATCCTGGAGTTACCTGTACGGTCCCCTTTTTTAATATTTTAATAAAGATTTAATGAAATACGGTATTTTAACGGGTTCACCGGCGGGCAAGTTTAGAACGGTCAAGCTGTCCTCAATTGTCTATTCATCCTGTTTTGATTGTTTAGCATTTAAAATTAACCTTTAACATCGTATATATTTTTGACTTTAATCTTCACTTTTAAATTGCATGTAATGAATGACTGAATTTGACCGCTATTTTATTTTTTTAAAAGTGCATTACAATTTAAGTTTAGTGTGTGTGTGGTAATTAAATGATGATTTATAGATTATCGTTAAATGAGTCTCTCCAATTTGTCCAATTAAGTCTAAAGTCATGTAAATTAACATTGTATTTTTTCAGGTTATATCTTTGATATTTAAAGTTTCTCAATCCATACAGGAGACGTAATGAAAAATTTCAAAGTATCGACCTCTGGAAATCCAACCAGTTAATTACTAAGTTTCACGGCATACCTCACTTACGATCATCGTGTATCCGATCCTGTAAGGATTGAGCAAAGATAGTCCCCTGAAAGATAGTCCACCTGAAATACACTGTTTTTATTATACGCCCCCACTCTCGTAGTGGTTGAGCACGTGCTGACTATTCGATTGGTACAGAACAGTGCTGGTTTAAGGGCTGCTCCGTGTGACAAACCATAAATGTATATTTATATACCTCTCTTTTGGTGTAAGACACGACGTGCAACACCATTCCCGCTAAGATCTGATACCCGATGATCTCCAGTGAGGATACTGCCGTGAAACTCTGAGTACTGTTGTCTTTCCATAGGTCATACTTGGAAAATTTATATATATAACTTATATATCGTATTGTTTTGTGGATACTAATTTGCGTGCTTGTTGACTTTGCGGTTTTCTTAATATTTTTTAATGTTATGTCATTTGTTATTATTATTAATTGACATGCACAAAATGACATTTTAAATTCGTTATGCCAGTTTAGAAAGTGAATTTATAAGTCATGAAAAATACGGTGATGATGAAAGCTGAAGATTTAAGCGAACATGATAAAAGGATCTCTTCTTGATTTTTTGCGAGCAAAACTGCTTTTGCATGACTTAAGTTGTCAAAAACAACATCCTTTGTCGTGACTTAAAATCGTGTAGGTAGCGCTGGCTTCATCAGAGTAATGTAAGTAGGAAGTAACCTTGCAGGCTGCCCCTTGCCCCCTGATGCTAAACTCCAGAAGAGGCCATGTAGAAGGCGAGCATAGCAGCCCGCCAGTGGCCTGCTGAATAGTGTTAAAGGCTTGAAAGTTATGCTTGTCCATTGGTCTTCAAGAAGATACAGTTTAACGTGATTTTGTTTCAGAGTAAAGTGAGTGTTGAAGTTGCACCGTATCCGTCCTAACAACCAATATGGAATTAATACCTATGGCGGTTATGACTGTGTGTGCAGAGATGGATTTATTAGTAGCTATACTTGCATAGGTATGTGAGTTGCGTTATGGCCTTTAAATGTACATTTGTAATAATTAATAAAATTAATAATAAAATAATAATACGAGTTTTCCGATTCACCAAACAATGGTGCCTCCTTTGTATTTGTAATTCTGTGTTTGATAGAGTGTGTGTTATGTTAAGGGTGTTTGGTCATTTTTACCCATTGTATCGTCTTTTGGAAAGTTGTTGAAATTCAATTGCGACCCAAAACAAACAATCCTTGGGTCATGTGCAATCTAGGAAGCTCCATCTATTAATGACGTCAAAGTCACATTCAACCGTGTCAATTTTAGTAAAGTGCCAAGATTAGAGACCGGAAATAAAGGAAAAACTTGGGTCGGAATATTGTTTGTTTTGGCCATAATTGTGAAGTCAGTTCTGTTGTACAGTAAGGTACAAATCTGCGGTAATAATATTTATTACCATGAAAAATGGGTCGAAACCAAGGCTCATAGCATTGCCTAAAAACGTTAAACGGTATGGAATGCAGTGTAAGAGTATCACCTTACCGATCTAAGTAATCACCTGGCCGATCTAAGGTTTCCTTGCAGAAGTGGGGCTACTGAAAACAGATCAGGACACTTACCTGTGGTTGTGGAACAGCACCACATTCAAGGAACATCTTTTGGTCTGCCCCACAGACAAGGACCTTGCAGAATTCAGTTAAGAAGCCAGGACCTGTTACCCATCTTTGGCTGGATTCATATGAGAACTACTGTGTTTGACCATCATAAGAAGAAGATCACTTCCACAGCTGTTTGAAATCTCATTATATAACAAAACGGGAATAAAACAAAAAAATATCACGACAGGCGACACACTTTTGACAAACTAATTTGGAGTATTTATTCCACAACTACATCCGGTGCAACTTTGATGAAATTTAATTGCGGGTAAATGATTGGACTAAAAATCTAGTTTTAACGTCGTTCTATGGGAAAAGGCATATAGAGGCGCTATAACATACACATTTTTCTGATTTTACGGAGGTAAAAAATGTAAACAAGTAAACAGCCAAATGTTTTCAAACTCGGGAGTTGATTTCAGTAGGCTTTGTCCTTTTAATTAGTCAATTTTTTTTTCAATGCAATTATGTCCTTTAATGTCTGAGAATTTCGATTGAGGAGAAAATACTATTTCATCTCGCAATCTTGTACAGGAACGAATAAGACTTGTATTTACCGCTGTGAAACCATAGATGGACCTATGTATGCACATGTGAAAGTCAGGATGCCCTCGTTGGTTTTTGGAAGGCCAAAAATACACGAATTTCGAAGCATGGGTTGTAGAAAAACTAATGAATGTTAGACCTAGTTATGATTTGTTTGATTTAGCTCGCTAATTGGAATCGCAGGAAGCTTTAATTTCGTCGAATTTAATGGGAGAACCAGTCACCATGAACTCTCAGACCGCATAAGTGATCGACGTAATGCCGAATTTTTATTGGTCAACAATGCTGAAGAACAGGTAAGGTTTAATCGTTTCTGATAAACATTAATTATACGAAAAATATGACCAAAGAACGTTTACAGAGCATGTTGCTGTACAAATCATTTATGATTACAACAGCAAATGAAATACCTTGCTGCTTACAAATTCTACAGCATTACATTCGAAAGTGTAATTAAGCTGCTAAGTGCCGTTGAACCTGAGTATACAGTATTTGAAGTGTCTCTTGGCAAATATGTATCGGTCATAAACAATCTAAAAAAAGCACAAAGTTCAAGACAAAGCACACTTCGGAAATAGGCCTTCAAAGTAACAAGAGTAAACCTTAACTTTCTTTTGTTATTTGGCTGTGGATGGGGTGTACTACAGCGCATTTTTGTGGTGAGTGCTTTACATGTTGGCTGCTAAGCCGGCCTGGGTTGTTTTATAATTTAAAGGTGTAAGATAATTAATACGTCTACGTTTAATTCACTTTTTCCTATTCAATGTGGGTCTAACAAGACCGAGAATGGCTCGGAAGCTGCGAATGAACAAATAGCATGCCATGTGATTAATTTAAGGTTGGGAAGTTCAAAAATTGGTTTGAGTCCGAAAGGAAAGGCAATAAACAATAGTTATGACGGCCCTTCCTCGCATAAGCAGACGGCGTTTCTGTGCAAATCCACCAAATCTGTGCTCAGGGACTAACCACTCTGAATGAATTACCGTTTTACTATACCATGTCATACAGGCGTTTGTACAGCGCACTTCCAAAGAAACAGCGCTGTCTGACCGGAGAAAGAACATATATAATTCAACAAAAAAACATGCCAAAATTAAACAAACAAAATGCCTCTCTGAAGAAAGGCAAAAACGACATCAATTGAACAGATTGAAATATCACAGCGTTTTGGCCTCTGTATGATGAGGAAAGGAAGAGACGTCCAACGCGCGCGTGGTTTGCGACTTGAAACGCGTATATCCAGGGTAAGAGTCCTGGTTTTAGGAACCAGAGAGAAGGTTGGTCCAATGACGAGCGGTGTGCATATTTTGGTTTATGATATGTGATCCGTCTGAAGTATGCGGGCCTGATTATTTATGCACGTATAGATGATGACAAGAAGTTTGAATTCAATACGTTTACGGATCGGCAGCCAATGAAGAAGATTAGGAAGGCCACATAGTACATCGTCACGTAAACCAAATGGGGCAATGGGTGAATCTCGACCACCGTACATATCAGTCTCGCACATCGACTTTTGTCCGGCGTTGCAAAACGAGGATAAGGTCATATTCAGTAAGACTCCAAACAGTACGGCGTTATAATAGTCAATACCGGAAAAGTAAGAGCTTGTTTGAACAGGCTAGTTTGCATGTGTTGTGTTCTGATATCTAAGTGTTGCGAATCATGGAATAGATTACGTAGGTAGGTATAGTGACACACTTCACAATAGAGGATATTTTAGATGACATGTTTCAAACCGGATAAAATATGACTCGAGATTCAGCAGACTCAACGTTTTAAAATTTGCTCTATCAAATTGGAAATTTGTGTTCGGAAACAGATATTAACTTTCAGCTAGGAAAAACAACCTACACAGGGTACACTCGCAGAGCGATATCCATAGGCCTAAATCAAAGTTGAATGGAGAATCTTGATAGTTTCACGATACACGCCAAACCCGGCATTGACTCTTGTAACAGAGCAAGATTGGCTTTTTGTGCCGCGGTGTTCTAGTTGTAAAAGGCGGGGACAGCAAATGAGCATAATGAAACAGCCTGGGCAGAATGCGCAGAAACGGGCAAAACAAAACAACAGACCAAAACAAAATGGGCAGGAAATTGAAGAACAGAATAGGGCGAATGATAGAACGAGCAAAAAAAAAAAAACGGGAGAACAGTAGATTGGCAGAGATGACAAAATTACAAGCAGAAGGAAGCAGAACGGGCAGAATAGCAAAATGGACAGAATGGGCGGAAAACGGGAAAATTAGAATCAGCGAAAAAGCAGAATGTATGCAGAAAGAGTAGGATTAGATTTGCTTGCGTTTGTTGTGTTCTTGTGTTTTAGAGATCTGTTGTTTTTTCCTGATTTTTTTTATCTGAACATGCAAATTGTTTGTTTGCATTTTGACATGTGCCAAGTAAGGCCCATATCGGCCTATAGCGTTTGTTCTAGAATGTCTCCCAAAGGTCCCTAAATCGGTCAGTTATGACAGTCAGACATAAGTGATGACATTCTGTGATGATTTAAGTACTCACACTCACATTTTGTCTCGCTGAACTTTGTCGGCAGAGACTTAGTAATCACTTTTCTGTCTGTCTGTTATGTCTGTCCGTCTGTCTGTTGTCGTCTCTATGTCATGCTGTCTGCTGACGTCCGTGTTCACGGGGTGTGTACGATTATCTGGCAGTTCCGTAAGGGATATGATGATGTAAACTTGGTGGAAGAAGCGGGTCCAAGCATTTCTCGCCTAACCTGATTAGATTTTGGGGTTTAAAAATACGTGTAAATAAAAATGTAATTAAGTATCTAATTTGCATAATAACGAAAATTTTCCCGCAGGCTTGTGTACAAGTTTTCTGGAGTTCCGTAAGGCGTTATGACGATGTAACTTGGTAGAAGGGAGCGGGCTGGAGAGTTCTCGAACGATTAGATTTCGGGCGTATTTCGGGCAAATAAGTTGCAAATGAGTAATTAATATGAAAAAAAAAGCCGTAATTGCTATAATTTTGAACGGTCACATTGGATACGGAAAATTCCTTCACTGCCATTAAAGCTATCATGGTGCGCATCTTTTTGCCAATTTGAGAGTGTGTGAGACAGCGGCTTAGGTATGCAAAACTGACGCTCATTAAATATGCGTAATGAATGGATTCTGAAACCGTACTCGGATAGGCAAAAATTCCTTCGCTGCATGAAAGAATACTATGAATGCAGTCTTTTTGGGGAATCATAATTGGGTCAAAGTGCATGTGGGCCGATTTTAAAGGGCCATAATTTTGATACAATTTTGATATAATTAAATATGCATTAATTGCTGTTTGTATAATTGGAAATGGTCATTGGATATGCAAAAATTCCTTCACTACATCAGACTACTATGCCGTACTCTTTTGTATGAATCACAATTGCGGTTCAAAGGCAAGTGGATCAAGTAAAGGGCATTGTTGATGCAATTGATTAATTAAATATGCGTAATTGACTGTTGTATCGCATAAATGGTACATGATATGCAAAATTACTTCGCTACATGAGCTATATATGGTAACATCTTTGTGTGATAATAATTGTGGTCAAATGCATGTGGGCACACTTTAAAGGGGCATCTTTGATTATTTTAAAAGTGAAACTAATGCTAAATGCTTGTCCATTTCCAACCAAATTTTCTCAGTTTGTCAGGGTCAGTTTGTGAAATTACTACACACTTCAAAAGAATTTGAGTTCAGGGAGTTGTTTACCTTACATAAAGTAGGTCAGCATGATGTTTATTTGGAGTATATGGCTGTGTGTGATATGGTGGTGTACAAAACAGGTGTACAAAACAAGAAGACTTATCAAAAGGGGGGAGTACACCACAACAAAGGTAGTAACATCAATATATGTATAGCTAGATCAGGGCCCATGTTTTCAGTGAAATGGTTTTTCTACTTCTGTCAGTCTTTTGGGTTGCCAGCCTGTTACATTCTTGGAAAATGTGAAAATACGCAAAATTGGCATTTCGCCACTTTCTGAACCCCGTAGGCGACTCAAATTTAAAATGTGGTCACTGATTTTGCAAAATTAGTGTTGCAAATTGAATAATAAATGTTATATTTTTACTAACTTAGTGAATTTAAGGGATTTTTGCATGACTTTTATGATTAATATATCTACAATGGAAACTGTGTGTGGCCCTGGGGGTGGGGTGGTGGTCATGTGTCAAATTGAAAGAGCATGGACAATAAAGAATACTATAAATGCAAACCCGGGGTGCTGGCGGTGCACTCCTAACCATCTCTTGGTATGATTAGGTGGAGGACATTTCAAGATTAAGATCTCCACAACGGAAATTTCTGTGACCCCTAGGGTGGTGTCAAATGAAAGGGAAGGTTATAGAATACTATCAAAATGCAAACCCGGGGTGCTTAATCCAAAACATCTGTCTTGCTTTGTTGAGGACTTCTCATGATTTAATATCTCCACAATGGAAAATGTTGTGACACATGGGGTGGTGTCAAATGAAAAAGGCAGGAAGTAAAGAATAATATAAATGCAAAACAGGGGTGCTTACTCCTAAACATCTCTGACTTCTGCTCGTGGGGGGGGGGGTCTCAAATCTGCAAAGATGAATATCGCACAAGGAAAAAGGTTGTGACCCCTAGGGTGGTTTCAAATGAAATAGGGAAGTAAAAATAGTTAAGAAATTTGGAGTTTTCTGGTTGCACAACTTTTTGGGGACACCCGGGACTCGCACAAGTTGCACTCTGGTGTGCTGCTTTTTGTCTACAATTAGCGCGAAAGCAGGCGAGACTTGTGGTTCGAGAACCGCCTGTTATGAAGGAAATGGTACTTTGTCTTACAACATGTTAGTAATAAAAGTAACAGCAAACTGTACATGGTAATTAACAAAGTATATCATTAAGTACTGTCACGTGTGTGACATTGGTTGTTACATGTGTGACATATCCATTAAAACTTCCAAAAAATTGGTGACCATTTGTTTTAATGTGCACAAAAATTGTAATAAAAATCCAAATTCTCAAATATTTCAAACACATCATTACAATGTCATCAGTATAGTAAACCTGCAAAGAGTAATGTTGGGTACCCTGGTATATGCGAGTTACTGTGGTGGGGGAAATAGTGCAAGTCTGCTTTTGGCAACTTCACCCCAAACAGTCAAAAGACACATGGAAAGCGGGTTTAAACCAGTCTTTATTAAAAATATTGTTGTTTTCCTTGTTTAAACTGATAATATAGATTTTAACTAATCAATTAAAAGTTAACACTGCTACCTTATTCAATAGTAGGACCAGCCAATTTATGTCCTCAAAATCAAAATGGTTGAGGCGGTCAACGTGTGTGAAGTATTAAGCACATCAATAACTTTTGAAAGAAAGAAGCACTAGAACATTGTGTAAGGGATAACAAGAATGGTGTGACATGACATATTGAACTCACGTGTCTAGGATAAAACTTCTTGGTCTTTTAGGTCACGTGTGTGACATTACCAAAGTTAATTATTTTTTTTAATGCTATTTCCTATTAAATTGATATAATTGTAAAAAAATGAAGTTCACCACATGACACAATAACTTTAAGCAATACTTTCAAACAAAAATGGATAAACTATTCAAATAAAATTAAAGAAGCAAAATGGTGTTAATAATCTCACTTTTTTATCCCAAAATGTATTGCAGATGAGGGTGTTGAGCTTGAAATGTTGTTTAAAAATATTATGCAGGAAACTTGAAGGATTAGTTCTGCCATTTTACTTTCTGAAGCTTCTTGCTGTTCTGCCTTTTCCACCAATCGCCAAGTTGACCCGAATTATCTCTCTTCCACCATTAGGCACTTTAAAGGGTTAATACCCCCAGGGTGGTATTAATATGGAGCGAAAAAACAGTGTCCACCAACTCGCTAGTTTTTTTACTATTGGAACCAGCGAAAAATAAGCGGGTTCGTGCCGATCCCGCAAAAATTGCAGAGGCAGCTGTAAACTGGGCATCAGTGATAAGGGAAATGCAAATATAGTTGATGTGTTGGTGTCAAAGTCTACAAGGCGGGGGGAACAGAAAGCATTCAATATTGGGTTGGTGATGACAGCATTTGTGGAGCAATAGAAAAATTCCAGGTGATGGTGAATTATCATGGCACTTAATGATAATCAATAGTTTCACACATTGTCACTGGTCGGTATTCTTTTTTTGGACCCCTGTTTATTGCAAGGAATGTCCCATATAGATTTGGAGTGAGGTTTTTTCTCATCTCATTTCCTTGAGACCTTAACACTTACTGCATAAGGGGTTTGCACCTTCCGTTAGGCATAAGGGGGGGGTCCTAGGGGACCCACTTCATTATTTAAACACTTTCCCAAAGGAATTTTTAGCTGAAACCACCAAATGTTAGACGGACCAAAGACATTCAACAATTAAGAAATAAAAAACCTGAAAAAAAAATGGTTCAGTAAGGAAATTAGGGGCAAACATTGATTTTAATAATTTTGCGTCAAAAATGTGCGAAAAAGACACTAATTCGTTTCTGCATTTTATACGGCGTTGATTCACTGACTTTGTGATTGCTTTAATTGGTGAGGAATGAACATTTTATATTTTTTAGGTTTATGTTAATTTACCATAGGTTCCTACAGTCAAACGCTTTACGATGTATATAAAATAATTATGACAACAATGGCCTAATATATTTTTGTGTGTCGTTAGAATTTTTTGATTAATATTTACTTTGTTTATGTCACTAGGTGTATGCTTATGAAAGCCGAATCACAGTAACTTATAAGGATTTTAATTTTTTGTCATGGGCACTTCCGTTTTTTTTTAGTTTTTGGCAATAAGGGGGGCTTCCAAGGGACCCATGCTAATTAAAGCAAAAACACGACGAGATGGATTCGAATTTTTTT
This sequence comes from Ophioderma brevispina, assembly GCA_023653785.1. NCBI lineage: Eukaryota > Metazoa > Echinodermata > Ophiuroidea > Amphilepidida > Ophiodermatidae > Ophioderma > Ophioderma brevispina. The sequence continues at coordinate 38,443 of JAMKCH010059094.1, read as the reverse complement.
GAAACCAATGCAAGCGCAACTAAAAGTTAGACAATAGCAAAAAAATAAACCAATATTTTGCCGCTGTTAAAAAAACCGCCGGACTGAAAAACCCAAAATTTGGGTCCCTAGGAACCCCCCCCCCCTTATGCAGTTTAAGTGTTAATATTACACGAACGACACAAACCACACACACCACACGAACAACAGTGTTTTAGGGCGGATTTATTGGGGCTTGCTTCGCAGCTCAAAAAACAAGGACTAAGCAAAACAAATTGCATTATGATAATACCTGCACACTCTTTCGACAGATGACACCAACCTTCCGTATTTACACTGAATTGGTGGCGTTCGTGTGTAGAGCTATGCCGCGGTATTTATAATGCGTAGACTACGAAGGTCATTATTCAATCTTCGAAACAGCTGATGCAGATGATGTTAACAACGCTTTTTATGGAGACGTAGATGGTCAAGGTTTTCTGAGCGAATCCTCAGTGAAACTATTCCTTGATGAGGAAATTAATAACGAAGGTAAATATAGAACATGCGGGTGAGATAATGTGATTAAAGGTGCCTTTTTGAATGGTACTTTTTCTGTCCTGCTTATTTCCCCAAATCTGGTTTTGCTCATTCCAAATTTCCCCAGAATCATCTTTGGTTAGCTACTTAATTACTTAATTAAAAATTTAAGATTTAAGATTTTAAAATTGTCTTTAAATGATTTTTTTAATTAGGCAACCTGTTTTAACTAGAACACTTCGCAATGTGAAAACACTTTAAATAAACAACCAATCACTTTCAATGTTCCTTTCTGATTAAAACAATATCCATGATTAAATCTTTACCATTGGGATATTCGAGTGCACTCGACACACGACATTAATTTTTGTCATTTTGAGGGATTTTTGTTTAAAAAACATTTCAAAATTATTTATTTTCATTGGGGATAGTCAATATTAGCCTTCAATGCATGAAATCAGTCCAAACAAGGCCCTGTCTTTGTTTTTTGATGGTTCCCAAATGACATGTAAATATTTGGGAACCGTCCCAAATGCAGAATTAATGTATAACTTATACCACAAAATGCCCAGCACGGCGAGAGTTAAGTGTAAACTATCAGCGATGGCGCTCTGTCGTTATCCTGGATATCAACTTATAATAGGAACCAACGTTCAGATGTCAATGTGCCCTGCGCGCGCGCGAGTGCATGTGTGTGTGTGTGGGTGTGTGGGTGTTTTTTTTCCGTTTTTATCTTCTAAGGTTGATTTTATTTTAACAGTCATGTGCCTACTGATATTCGTCTTGTCTACAGGCCACCCACTCGCATGCATGCCAACTGCGCTGGTGAAACAAATCTTAGCATGCGGGATGTCGAGTGCCTCGACACACGCATTAATTTTTGTTAATTTTTTGTTTTTTTGGTTAAAAAAAAACATTTCAAACATACTATTTATTTTCATGGGCATATTCAAATCCTACAAAAATGCATTGAATCTGTCCAAAACATGCCCTAGTATTTGGTTTGTTTTAGATGGATTCCCGAAGACCTGCAGATATTTCGGAAACTGTCCCAAATTCACTGACTTATCCTTTTAAAGCCTAGGTATACACAAATGCCCAGCACGGAGGATTAAGTTTTGGGGAACTCTAGGGATACTTTACTGTGAAGCATGCCATGTGCCCTCCTACAATAAACCTAAGGTTTGGCTATTACACGCTCATCATGAGAAAAAAGATTGACGAATGTTTACCTTTTTGACAACAAATGGGTTATCAGAAACATCTCCGTTCCATCCATACCAGCTCCAGCCAGGCCAGCCCACTATAAAACCAATGGCAGACATTTTCATTTCATGTCGGATTTTGCTGCGCTATTGTCCAAATCATCATTGAATAAGGTAATGAATAATGACTATATGCCCCTTCAGCTTATCATTAATAGCAGGGGACTGTAGTGAAAGAGTGTGCGCTTCCGGATAAAATTGTTTGTGATTTTTGCTCACAAGTACTTTAGGCATTGATAATCCATAAAATTGATGGAAGCACTTGCCACCCCCCCCCCCCTTAATGGACCCCAGTTTGGGTTTCAAGGTTATACAGGGGTCAACATTTTAAAATGTTCCGATTGTGTTGAAAAGTACACCATATGATGTTTGTCTGGTTACAAGGATTCCAAAAAGGTATAGTTTGTACTACCTATGGCTTATAGTTATGGGGTAAAACTGTAAAAATAGTGAAAAGGTCAATTTTGGTGTGTACATGGCTCATCGAGTGTAACTAGTTGGTAATTACTTTAACTCGCCCAAAATTGTCCCTCGGTCCCTAAAAAACCTATTGTGGAGATCCGTTGCCACAAATCCAAAAAATGAGATATTGGGTGTATGTGTGTTTGCGTGTTACACTAACACCAAATGGCTACAATAATAACATGAGAGCATCTACAGGGTGTATAAAAAGAAATAGTGCATAGAATGCTGCTAACCCTAACCTTGATATGTTCATTCAACCGCAACTTTTCTGACATAATCGTAAAACTCATTCTTTGCACTACATATTCTGAAAAAAAATTGCTTGAAAAATGAAGCAGATATGAAAAGTTATGTAAACTGTCCCATTTTTCTCCCATTCCAATGGAGTTTACACAGTAAACCACATTTTATGTATTCTTCCTAAAATGGTATGTGGCACTGGTATGTTAAAGGTAATAACAAAAGACACTTTATTTTCAAAACAACAAAATATAAAGCCTTTAGGTTTTTCAGCAATTGTTTGCATAAACTATTGCACAAAATGAAATGGACCAGAGAAACTTTCACGGATGAACATCACGTTTAAACAGATTTGAAACAAATTTGGATGGGGTTCTTTGCATAAAAATATTGCACAAAATCAACTTGATCAGATGAAATTTCATGGAGGGGAACATTTTGTCAAAATCAAAGTCTTCTAACAATTATTTCCAAGATTGTAGATTATATTATACATTTCCACCTGAAGTGGCTATTAAACGGTTGTGCAACATTTGCTACTCTGATTTCAGCTGTTCCAGCTATTTCAGCTAATTGTCCACAGGAATACTGCTTGAACGGCGGAACGTGTGTGGCCACTGGTTCAGGTTCATTGGTCTGCATGTAAGTTTAAAGTAGTTTAAAGTGTGATGACTGAAAATGTTAACTTGAAAGTAATTGGCTATATTTTCTAAAATTATTGTTGGTTAACATAATTCCTTGCTCCAGTTTCTTGCGTTCTTTTCTCATCCCAGTTCTTATCTTGGGAATTCTGATACGATAATTTGTATTACGAAAAAAAGGAAGGATCAGTGTAATTTTTGGAAGATAGTCAACAGTTGTTCAGCTATAAAGCAATTTTGCACATCAGTTGTATTGGTAATTGGCTAATGGCTAAACCAAACATGTTACCGGTAAAGCTCAAAATTGCATTTGTCACAAACAGAGAAATTTTACAATTAGAATCGGGGATCCCCATTCGAATTCAACGGTCACTGAAAAAGTCAAATTTCTCTGTCCAATATGAATCAGTTTATGTACGTGTCAACGCTCATCGATCAGATATTACGCCAGGTCACGCTTTCTAATTGTTAAAGTTATTTTCGTGAGATAGCACTCCTTCATATTGGACTGCAGTCTGTTGTTTCCTGTCGGCGTTGAGGCGGGGAAAATTCCTTCTTTTGCGACAAATGAACAATTTTGAGCATTATCGTTGACAGGTATAATTTACAAGCGATTACCAACACAAATGTGTAATAATCTGAACAATTTTGAAAATTGGGGCGCTTTAATAATTATTGCCAAATTTTGCTCATACAATTCCTGATAATACTTGGTACAGGGGTCAAATGTTTATGTTATTGATATAATTTTGGAATTGCTTTAGATTAAATAGCTTGTCTCTAACAACTGAAACAAAGAAGAGTATTGTCACATTGTTACATTCATATTCTACACCAACATGTTTCACAATGAAAAGCTCTGGAAAAGGCTATAACATGGACACCTTAATTAAACATGCATTTTTAAACGTGCACTTTATGTATGAAGATCAAACTCTATTTTACAGACATCTAATCGGTTTATCATACAAATTAATAAACAAAGCACATGAACATACTCATTTGAATTTTAAAAACCAGAGTTTGAAAGCAATAGAAAAATTATATTTTGTTATCTTAGAGTTTAAATGCAAATGCAAATTATTTTCTTACAGATGTCCAGAAGGTTTTGTTGGAAATAGATGTGAAGATGAAGCTGGTAAGTTCAATGGACTTCCTGTAAATAACATGAGAATCACACTTGAGACGTATTAGCTCTGAAAGAACGGATATGCATGCTGGATTTCTTATCCTTCTATAATTGAATAGGCTAAATTATGATTGTGCTAACTCCCCTGTAACTTCTTAAGCATATCAAAGCATACGGTGGACAAATAAAAGGCGTAAAATGGTGGCATATTAGAGGTGTTCACCAAGCAAACAACAAACATATACAATGCTAATTGACCCATAAATGCACAGAATTAGCGTTTTTTTTTTTATTTAGGTTTCCTGAAATTACCACATTTGTACGGGAAATTCCATATTGTTTTGATAGGTGCCCCACCAACCCAACCAAATTTACACCTTAGTTTATGGAAGCACCAGTATCACTTTCTTCTTATCCCATATCAGACTTATCTCCAAATATCACTACTGCCGTTACTGGATAACGCAAATTCGTTAAGCTGGAGATACAGAGCTCCCAGATTCGCAAACTGACGTCGGGGCGACGTCGTTCCACGGTCGTCGGTCAGCAAACCAAGCGTCAGCCCGACGTTGGGAAACGGTGATGGACACAATATGTCGATAGATAGTCGGCAAAAACCAACGTCACAAGCTTGACGTTGGGACACGGTGGGGAAATGGTGCATAAGATTTGATGAAAAGGTTTCTCAAACCAACGTCGCCACGACATTTGGGACACCTTGGGGAAACATTGGTCGTAGATGTGTCGGCCAACCCACGTCCCAAAATACCGACTTTGGGAAAACAGATGTGGGAACTGGTCTTTTGATGTCGGGCAAACCACCATCAGCCGCGTTGGGGGAAAACACGTGGGGAAAATGGTCGTTTGGTGGTCGACAAGCCAACGTGTGATCGGGAGAAGTTGGGAAAATGGCGGGGAAATTGGTCGTTTTTGTTCGGCAGGGCCAAACCGTTGAGGCATGTTGGGGAAATGGTGGAGTGAATTGGTCGTTTTTTATGGTTGGTAAGAAACCAAACATCGCGGGGTGAAGTTGGGAAAAATGGTGGGGGGAACTGTCGTTTTGTTGTCGGCAGGCCAACGTTGTCGCAATAGAATGTTTGTCCCGAGACTATAATTAGCTAAATATTCTAATTAGGCTAATTAATAAAGGAAATTGTAGGCTCTAGCCAAAACGGACAGGGCTTTCAGCAAAATAGGGCCTATGATTAGCAACATTGTGCGTAAAACTCAACATTTACGGCATTTGCAGTGATTATATTTTCGATTTTGTGACACTTTGTTTTCACCGTGATACAGGGATTCCTGGCTTTTTCGGGGTTTTTTCACTCTTGAAAGCTCGTGACGGATTTCGCATTTTTTATGAGTCGTAGTCTCACGTAGTGGTGGGTTTCTCTATGTTGAAGCTTTTTACTAATTGATATATTAATATTGCCTTTGATCAAGCAGGACAAGTTAGTTAGCTCAATTGGATAGTCGTCAGTCTTCTAATACAAGGTCCTTGGTTCGGTCCCTGGTCATGGTGGTAAGTCGATTTCAGTATATATAATTATATACATACACAGTAAGGATATGCAAATTATACTGGGTATTAAGTGTGAAAAACCATAGGGAATATGTTTTTTTTCTTCATGGAGCCCAATTAGTGATGATAACTGGCAAAACATCGTTTTATTATGGCGTGGGATAAACGTGGCCATGCTGGCCAACATGTCCAACTCCGTCAAATACGACGCAGGTCCACGTGGGGCCGACGGACAAAATGACGTTGGCCGAAGCGGCACTTGTCGACGTTGGCCCGACGTCACTTGTCGACGTTGGGCCAACATTGTCCAAACGTTGAATGCTATCTGGGCTGAACCCCAAATAACGGTCTATCTGGGGTTAACAAAGCTGAACCCCAAATAACGGTCCTCATCTTAAGTTAACCAAGCTTATCTCGAGATAAGAAAGCTGAACCCTAAATAACAGTCCTTATCTTGGGTTAACAAAGCTGAACCCCAAATAACGGTCCTTATCTCTAGATAATAAAGCTGAACCCCAAATAACGGTCCTTATCTGGGGTTAACAAAGCTTATCTCTAGATAAGAAACCTTATCTAGGGATAAGGCCCCTTATCTCCAAATAATGCTCAGTTAACTCAAGATAACAAAGATGAACCCCAAATAACGGTCCTTATCTGGGGTTAACAAAGCTGAACCCCAAATAACGGTCGTTATTTGGCGTTTTCATCTTGTATTTGGGGTTCAGTTTTGCTAGCTCCAGATAAGGAGTGTTAACTCAAGATAAGGACCGTTATTTTGGGTTCAGCTTTGTTATCTCTAGACTTGACTTGGTTAACTTAGGTTAACTTAGGTCTCGCGGCCTTCGGCCGCTCGACCGAAGTTAACCAAATCAAGCGCTCAAGCCTGTTATTTTCACGAACGCCATCTAGCTCATTGATTATCAATATCTTATCTCGAGATAAGAAAGCTGAACCCTAACTAACGGTCCTTATCTTGGGTTAACAAAGCTGAACCCTAAATAACGGTCCTTATCTGGGGTTAACAAAGTTTATCTCTAGATAAGAAACCTTATCTAGGGAATAGGCCCCTTATCTCCAAATAACACTCAGTTAACTCAAGATAACAAAGCTGAACCCCAAATAACGGTCGTTATTTGGGGTTCAGCTTTGTTAACTCCAGATAGGGCCCGTTATTTGGGGTTCAGCTTTGCTAACTCCAGATAAGGAGTGTTAACTCAAGATAAGGACCGTTATTTTGGGTTCAGCTTTTTTATCTCAAGATAAGCTTTGTTAACTCTATATCAGGACCGTTATTTGGGATTCAGCTTTCTTAACCCTAGACAAGGGCCGTTATTTGGGGTTCAGCTTTGTTAACCCAAAATAAGGACCGTTATTTGGGGTTCAGCTTTGCTAACCCTAGATAAGGAGTGTTAACTCCAGATTAGGTGCGTTATTTGGGGTTCAGCTTTCTTATCTGGAGATAAGGGTGTCTTATCTCAAGATAAGAGACCTTATCCCAAGATAAACTTTGTTAACCCCAGATAAGGGTCGTTATTTGGGGTTCAGCTCTGCTATCTCGAGATAAGCTTTGTTAACTTAAGAAGGTGCGTTATTTGGGGTTCAGCTTTGTTAACCCTAGATAAGGCGCATTATTTGGGGTTCAGTTTTGTTATCTCCAGTTAACGGAGTGTTATTTGGAGATAAGGTTTCCTTATCTAGGGATAAGGAAAAGTGATACACTTGTGCTTCCATATACGTTACCAATACGATAGAAAGGTCATAGGATGTCTATAAACCCACTGACATTGTTTCGCAATAGGTTTCTGACAATTAGATCAATAATGGGTAATAATTGGTTTAAGTCATTTTATAGCGAAAACTACAGTCCAGCAGCTATTTTGACTGACTTGTTTGGCTGAATGTTCATTGGCAAATAGTTGAAGTTCAAACAAAATCAGCTATCAGATAGTATCATTGTTGATGCAACCACCTTGCCATCGGCAGTGTACAACGCCAGCTTACAGTTCCCCTGCAAGCTTAGAGTACTCACAATGAAAAGGCAGTACACATTTTAAGTTGCATCTGGGAGTTGAGTCCATAATTGGGGGGGGGGGTTTATTTCACAAAAGTGCAATTATGATTTTGACCCCCAGCCCAAAAATGGAGACACTCCTAACATAAAACAACCTTCTTTTATATAAAATTCAATCATTAACCCCCTGTATATACCCTCTAAAGATTTTACCCCCTAAATCAGTTAAACACCTGCTTAACCTACATAGAAGACAAATCCACTGAGAAATGAAGTCCTGCTCTCAACAGTAACGGTATTGCTCCAGATGGCCTGTAATGCATGGCAGATGTGCATTTGTTTAGTTGTAATAATAATAAAATCCATATCGGTTTGTATAGCGTAGTGCAATAGATTCAGACTACAGATAGGTTACTGGTTCGAATCTCTCTGATTCATTTAATCACTTCTTAGAGTGAGAGCATTGCAAATGCACTATAAAATTAGCCTTGATCAAGGCTGTCTTCTAAGATCCGACAAACCTGCTATTTATTTTTGACACTGTATTGAATTATTAACACTTATTCTCAATTATTTTGAACATTGTGTTTTCAGGTTTGAAATCAGTGCTTTATCATTGAAGGGGCTACCATGTCTAGAGAAAGATTAAATAAAAAATGGTACACTGCCTGGTTGTCTGTTGTGCACATTGGCTGGATCCAGGACCTCGTACTAGTCTAGGTATAAAACCACAAACACCTGTTGTGGTTAGGTGCAGTGGCTGTGCTACTTAGAGCTCTGCCTGAGCTGAACTTATTGCACTCGCTAGTGGTAGCATGGTACGCTATCGTCTGCACTGTTAGAGAGGGGATATGCTCCACTCCCTATGATCTGTGACATTATTTGTATCAGACGTGTGAACCAATGAATAAAGTTGGTAGAGCGCCTTGAACAAGGCTACTATAAAATGTGCATAATGAAACATATCAGTATATGAACCAGAATTGATTACGGTAAAAATGAACATATATATCCTCTGCTTATTTATTTTTACCACATTTTTATTTTACAGTGCCAACAGGTTTGACACCTTTGAATATAGTTCTGATAGCAGTGGATGTAATGTTAATCATGCTGGTTATTGGGCTACTACTAGCTTGGTTGCACCTTTGTAGAAGGTATCAATATTTTCAGCGTATTTACATTGACCGTGCTGATAAGCCTTCCAAATTATTGCAAAAACAGATGGGCGAACCTTCAGCAATAAGGACACCTATGTTTGCCTCGTTACAGGTAAGACTTAAATTGGTTAGTTTAAGCAATTCATTCACTATGTTTAGTAAACGATGTTTAAATTCAAGGTTTTTTTTATAGAATTGGAAAATAGGGAATATATCACGATGTTTAAATCAAAGGTTTTTTTATCGAATTGGAAAATATGGAATATATCACCCCAAAGTACAAGCAAAATTCACCAAAATACCAGAGTTTTTAGGTACGAATCACAAAACCGAGAACATCGACATGCCATGCACGAGATGTTCTATGGTCGGTACGGCTGATAGTGAGTCAATCGAGGTGAAAATGATGAGCGTGGAGTAAATTGCTTCAAATTTGCTGTCAAAATGATATATATTTAATTTGAGAAAACATACCAGTCTACAATATCAATCACGAAATTACATCACTTTCTTAATATATGCGCTGTTTTTAGACATTTTAAAGCAGTTTTCCAGATGTCATGCGAACAAGTAGTAGATTTAAAACTTGCGGCGGCCTAGTTAGAGGTGCAAACTTGTAACAAATTATGTAAATATGTACCATTGAATTAATTCCATATAATCAGACGGTGTGTTCTACCGTTTTCGTTTTACAGACGATGGCAGTGGTTGAATCTGAGCCTTGGTACATGTCTGATGCATTTCAATATTGAAAACGGAAATGAGTTCGGGAATAAAGCAAAGATAGATGGAGCTCCATAAGTAAACTACAATCCTCGCAAAAAGTCTTGGAACAATTAAGCGCATTTAGATGTAAATAAATGTCCCCGCTCCCCTGTACAATGTTGTTCAGAGGCCAACGTTTGATCGTGTTGTGAAGGGGTATCAACATTGTCTGATGGAGAGGGGGAAGGGTAAAACAATGCTCCAGCCCCTGCTTTCCCTTGGAGTTTGGAGAATGATTATATTCACTCACAGCAAAGTATCACGCTTGATTGCATTAAGAAAGCGCGGGGTGTTCCAAGTACTTTTTTGCGATTGTAGTTTCGTTAAAAGACAGGTCCCCCATTCTCTCTCTCTAACGTACCGCAAATGGGAAAAAATAACGGTGATTTACTAAAGAAGAACATGACTACCGTAATCGAAATTTGCGCCCCATGTCCTCCTAAGGTAACTAGTTACATTTATAGGATTTTATCGATAGTTTGGGTTGTTCCCTAAAACATGGCCACACGTACAAATCTAGCATTTTATTGTAGTTCTGCCCCCCCCCCATAATTTGTGCCCTTGATTTCAGCTGAGTATCAGTATCAGCATGGAAAGATAAATTTTGTGTTTCTTGTAATCCTCTTTTAAACAATTATTAATTACTGATTGTTGTTTTTAACGCAAAATTTCATCACGCTTGTGAATAATAAACAAGTTTGTGGTACAAAATGATTTAGGGTTAGCCCAGAGGGTGTTTTGAATCAATCCCATAATGCATTGCAGTGTGTCTATACTGTGCTGTACTAAACACATGTCAGTACTTAGGGATGAAAAGTGTTCCAAAAGTTCAAGAACCACTAGACTTTTCATGATTATGCAAACAATTCCCTAAGTATAAATAACTCAGAGTTTTTATGTGTTAAGAATAAGATTTTTGTGATATCACATGACCCTATTCAGGTGAAATTTCCCAAAACTGGTGCATTGTGGGATTGACTCAATACACCCTCTGGGGTTAGCCTAAGGATTTATCGGTTGGGCCATTACCATTACAAATAGGATTATAGATTTTGGTTACTAGACGGGGCCATAATGTGTTCACTTGGGATATGAATGTTTATTTTCCGCTCTCTACAATTTTTAGAGCGTTTGTTCACCATTTTAAATTAAGTGTAATCCCAAATTTAAATACACAAGGACTCAATCAAATTATCCGTTTTAGTTTCCTTTTGTCATTCTATAACAGAAAACATTGTCATTCTATAACAGTGGCCTATAGGATAGCGTTATAAACATTTGCGCATAACATCAAAACGCATTGTCAGAATCAACTGAAATTTGGGAAATAATCTTTTCTCAAGGATTTCAAGTGAACCCTAACCAAAAGAGAGGTGCTGGGATCACAAAATGTACCTTTAACTTTTACTGGGAAAATGGGCAAATATGAACTTTCTTTTGATACCTCAATTTTAATGGGATGAAGAAGGAGAACGAGGTTGTCGATCTGGTCAAACATTTGACCATTGGCAGATTTGTACAGCACATGACGTGTTATTGGATAGTGTTAATTGAAACATATTTGTTCATTCTTGGGAGCTTTCAGACACAACTGTAAGCCATTGTAGAGATGTTTATAAATTGTTAGAACGAAAAACATGTTCGGGTCGCTAATATTTGATGGTCAAATAATAATGTAAATATCAACAATAATATAGAAATAAAAGATCAGGTCTTAATGTATTGTACAAAATGACTCATGCGTATGTCAAAATTGTAGTGCAAGGTTTGATGGTGAATGCTGAATGATGGTCTTAACACTCAAAGACGAAATATCAACCCCACTTCCGGCCTAAAGGTTTTCATTACCTGACTTTTTACCATGTTTAATCTCATGATTCGATATGTGAGGTCGAGGGACATTCAGTAGTCTTTGTCAAAGACTCGGTTTAAGAAGAGCATCGCGAGCGAAGCGAGCGGCACGAGCGCGTCAGCGCGAGAGAGGTTTCGCGCGATAGCGCGTACTCCCACACAGCATGTTAAAGTGGAGTAGTAAATCAGTTTCCCAGGCTGTGAAACCAACTCCATTTTCAACTGATATACTCCCACACAGCATGTTAAAGTGGAGTAGTAAATCAGTTTCCCAGGCTGTGACACAGACTAGACATTCAGCTAACAGTTCTTAATAGCTGTGAAAACTGGGTATGGGGTTATTAGATAAAGTAGGCATCAGTCATGTAGGAGGTCAAGGATGTTATCTTGATTCGATCTGTTTTTATTTACCATGTTTACTAAGCAACATAATCAATCGTAGCTCTGGTAAACTCATTTGATAAATTGAATAAAATACTGGATCTTAGGACCCACGTAGTTTGTGCAACTTGCAACGTTGCGACCGGTACCCACCGGTCTTCATCGGGCAACTGACCCTCTGTTGGATTGGTCACGGGAGAGACGACTAGAAACACTGCGAAGCACCCGGTCCTTTTCTATATCTGTGATTGCAGTGTAGTCCCCCTTGTTCAAGATGGATGATCTATCCTTTCCCAGAATGCTTCTTTGATGCCTCTTTTGTGATATTGTTCCTCGTTGTCGAGGATCAAAAGGTCATTAAAATCAACAGCGAGAGTCTCTTAAGTGTATATATACACAGCAGAGTTTTGAGCCTCATTAGAACTTGGCTTGTTATGTTGGTTCACTCAAGATTTCATTATTGTTTGGTTTCACTAACATAAGTTTTCCTCGCAACCCTTACATTTAAGTTTTTATACCAAGTTGGGACGTTTTTCCTTCGGTGTTCGGTGTTCGGTGACCAATCCAAGAAAGGTTCAGTTACCTGATGAAGACCGGTGGTACCCGTCTCAACGTTGCAAGTTGCAAACACTATGTAATTTTCAGTATTTAATTCAATTTATTAAATTATTTACCACTACTGGATGACTGAAAACATTCATCAATGCAATAAGACCTTTCATAGAGCAGGAGCACAGACCTGGGTCAAACATCATCGTTCATGCCACTAAGTTTTGACACCTTTGGTAGTTAGTATGGGCCCTCTATATCAATTCCAGCTAGTTAGCGGTCTCAAATTGTGGTGTCACTTTTTCAATAGGGGCCAAGTTGAGGTTACACAGGGGTCAAACTTTTAAAATGCTCCAATCATGTTGAAATGTATGCCATATTGTCCATCTAGTCATAAGGATTCCAAAAATGTAAATACTTCTATAACAGTCGCCCATAGAACTGTACTGTAATTTCTCTTAACGAACAGAAAATGCAAGATACCAAATACACGACAGATACATATGTAATATTAAGGCTAAGGGCTTAGATGAAGGAAAATGTCATTGTTTAGGCAATGGGGGGCTAATGCCCCTTTAATTGTAACTTTTAAATGAAAAAAATATGTGTGTATCCCATTATCCTGTTTGTTTGCTTAAGTAACTAGTCTACTAATTGTAAAATTGCACTGTTTAATGCAGATTGTAATTTATAAGTGTTTTACAAATGTAGACATAAAATGCATTTATAATTTATTTTAATGTATTAGTGAATATCTAAATTTTTAGTGCTGCAGCACCAACCAGTTAAGGAGAGTGGTACCGGGGCCCGAATAATAACATTTGTCATCATAGCTGAAATTGACCGTAGGGATGTGGAGTTCATGAAAACGGGTGATGACAAAATTAAAAGTGGTGGCAATTTGCATACGGCGCCATTTTCCAAAATGGAAGCCATCTTAAAGCCAAAACACCTAAGAAGACAGGTTTGGTGTAAAAAATGTGTTTTTCTGGGTCAACAGTTCAAAACAATTATTCCCCGAACTATAAAATGTTGCATGTGCCGATATTTTCCAAGATGGCTGACATTTTATTGACACAAACCTTACATTTCTTAATATATAGCCTAGGAAGATGATTGTGGTGTCAAATTAAAGATTTTTGGGTCAAGGAGTTCAATAAAACTATTTACAAAACTGTCAGATGAATATAAAAGTAATGGCAGTTTTCATACGTCACTATTTTCCAAGATGGTCAACATATAAAAGACAAAATCGTTTATACCTCATGCTATACAGCACCTAGGATGACGATTTTGGTGACAAAGTGAATGGTTTTTAGGTCAAGGATTGTAACAGCAATATTCTCAAAACTGTCAGATGACTCGTGAGTCATATTATTCATGGACTACCAATGTGAACCCAAAATTAGACACCTTGACTACTCTATATGTATTCACCCAAAACATATATCTGGAATTGCATGGGAATTTTGATATTTAGGCCTGTATTATTTTAATAGGAACTATTATTTGCTTGTGTCAGATATGTCAAGATTAAAATGGTCCCGAATTTGGACCAATTAAATGGTCATGGTCACGTGCACAACTATTGGTAGTCAATGCTTGGGAGTTTTCGTTCATAGGGCCATAAAGCGCAGTTAGGGGGTTCTAAGGAGGAGTTACTGAGGATTCTGTGTTGGTATTAATTATCAAGCATCTGGGTTAATATATTTATCACTTTGCCACATTAAGCCTGACATTGCAGTAAGTTAACACTTTTGGGTACTTGTACTTAAAATATTGGGCTATCTTGGAAAAAAGTGACAAATGCAAATAAACAACACTTTTATATTCATCCTACAGTTTTGAGAATAGTTTTATTGAACTCTTTGACCCAGAAAACACTCATTTTGACACCAAAATCATCTTCTTAGGTTATATAAAAAGAATTATATGGTTTTCTTTGACGAGATGTCGGCCATCTTGAAAAATAACCATGTATATAAATTTCCATGACTCAGACAATTCTGGCAATTGTATATTGATCCTCTTGACCCAGACAACACACATTCCGACACTAAGTCACCACAGTAGTGCTATTATCTTTAAAATGGCGGCCATTTTGGAAAATGTTGGTTTATGCAAATTGCCATCACTTTTATTTTTGTCATCACGTATTTTCATGAACTACACAACTCAATGATCAATTTTAGCTATGATTGCAAATGTTATTATTCCGGCCCTGGTTGGTAGAAATCTAAGGCCCTTTTTTGGCTGATGCTGCAGCACTATTTGTACATTTTACTTAATTTATTTTTGCATGTTGTCTCACGATTGTAAATAACTGATAGTAAATAATATTTTGGAATAAAGACATTAAAAGAGATACAAAATGGGGAATGGAACTGGTTTCTTAACCTACATTGTGTATTACTTGGGGATATAACCTTAAAAATTATCAGTTATACCCTTGGACAGAAGAATATGAGAATAGACAAAATCGTACCATTTAGTGCCTCACTGTCAAGCGTAGCACGTTTATTTGCATCACTACCAATTGGTCAAAGGTAATGACAGGTTAGGAGAGAACTGGCAAATTTCTAAATCACTGGGTATTTCCGAAGTTTTGAAATTGGCAGAGAAAAAGGTTTCCTCCACAGCTACCTCTACCTAATAAATTATCGGGAAGGCCAAAACCCAAAAATACAGAAACCAGAAAACAATTTCTCCGGTCATCTCTGCAAATGATCTATCTGCAAATCAACACAACATAATAGAATTACATAAGCTTGTTCTTTTGTCGGAAATGAATTATCTCTAACCATCCTTACAAATAACCTATCTGCAAGTCAATACACACATACAAATTGCCACATGTTCTTAACATTCCTGCCTGTCATACAATAGAATTAATATGACAAAATCTACATGTACATGTATAAAGGCAAATACAATATGACATCATATAATTTGAAATAAGTAACCACACTGGAAAATTGAAAATCATTAGATAACAGCAGCTGCATAATTAATATTTAGCAACATTAGATTTGACTAATATCATGCATTAACATAAAATTAAATCATGGCCTCATTATGGCTGTCAAAATCATGAAATTGAGTATAATTGAGTAAAATTGGTAATACATTCGCCACACAAGTTTACGAGCCGGAAACTTGCCTAAACCCCCCTCCCCCCCCACACACACAAACATAGCAAAAGCGAATAAAATCCAATGCCTTATGAATTTGCCGGACTATGACTGAAAAGCTTCTAACCCCATTCTCATAGGCTGGAAAATAGTAATGGATATTCAAAAGCAAGAACCCAAATCCCGGTTATATCATTATTTAATTTCGCGCGAAAAATCAAAACGTTCAAGTACCTGTATAACGGTTGGCTGGTCAACGGCTTTAATCCCGAATAAATAACACGGCATAATTAAATTTCTTAAGGTAAGAGTGAAAAATGGGTGCGCCCATTTTGGTCGACCAAAATATTTTACACAAAACCCTTGTGGATTACAAAATTACGTTTTTTAAGTTTCACACATCATAACGAAGTGCAATATTTCGGCGCAATAACTTTTGGGGTGAATTCTATTCAATACAGATATAATTGGGTCCTGCCCTTAGAGTCTGACTCAGAGCTTTTGAAATATTTATTGTTTTTGTGTAATAATGAAAAATAGTCAATCAACTAAAGATAGTAACCTAATAATGCACAATTCCGAATCTGAGATGTATCGGATTTTCGTTTTGATACATTAAACATATATGTGTACGAATCTGTCCCATAGGAATAGCGTGTGTATAACAAAAATTCGGATCCGGAATTTTATACCAAAGTTGTGATTTTCTATATGAAGAATTCGATTTAAGCTTAGTCATTTCAACACAGTGATTAGTATTGGACAGCCTTATGTCATGTAAAAAACAACAATTTTTTTTTGGAAATGGAGGGCGCCCTCCTCAGGAATCTCTAGTCGGCCTTTAATTAAAACAAAGAAATGAGGACAACGTGTAGGAAAGAAATTTCAATACAAAGGAGGTTACCCCGCGTCCAAGACAAGTAATTTTCCTGGAGAAAGTACGGGCAAACATTTTTGTGTACAGTTTACCTTAACACTCACTTTTTTTTTTTGATTGCCACTGGCCCCAAAAATATGTAAAATTTTCTGTAAACAGAAGCTTTGACACCAAACCAAAAATAATAACCAAACCGTGGCGTACCAGCGGGGGGCAGACGCCCCCACCCCCCCGGAACACTAAAATGGGGATGGGGAAGCTAAAAAATGGGGACGAAAAGAAGGGGAAAGAAGGGGAATAAGAGGAGAAGAGAAATGAAAAGGGCAGGAAAGGTGAAAGAGAGAACACGGGAAGGAGATGGGAAAGAGATAATAAATGGGGAAAGAGACGGAAAAGAGATAAGCAAGGGGAAGGATAAGAGATAAAGGAATTGGAAGGAGGAAAATAGTGTTTTCGTGTGGGTGCTCATGTTCGAAGTGGCTTCGCTCCCCCAACCCCCCCCCCCCCCCCCGCTCTTCAGAATTTCGAACCGTCTAGAAAAAATAAGGGTCCTACCCGGCGAGCGGAAGCGATCCGAAAAAAATGTGTAAACTTCTTCGAGTCTTTGACCCTCCGGAGGCTCAGGTCTGGTTACCGCCTGATACCAAAACATGTTTGACCATTTTGTGCGAAACTGATAATTTGTTTTTTGAACTGCACCGGTTAACATTTTTTTCAATGCATGTAATGTAAGGACGAACGTACAAAAATGTACATGTTTTCCAATTACTTCTGATAATTTTTTAAACACACACACCCGCTGCAAAGGCAGCATCTTGGCTTTCCAGCCAAAAATTAATTACATGCCAATTGTTTGAAACCAAAGCTTTTGTTTTTTTTTTTACTAGAAGGACGCCACAAAAAATGGCAGTAAATATTCGCTTCCAAAATCACAAAGCCGTTGAAAAAGTTCATTGCATTGTTTACCATTTGTCAGGTGTTACTGAAACTAGTCCATTAATTAGAGCCCAACTGGCAAAAATATTGCAATTATTTTCTGGAAAATTCCAACGAAAAAGGATCTAAAGCCAATCTTACCAAAAAAGAACACTTGATGTTACACAATTGTGGTTCCGCACTAAAATATCCCTTTCGAATGGATATTTTAACACTCACATGCATGGATCTAAATTAATAAGCAGACTAAATATTTCCAGTTGGTAAACAGCACAGCTTTGTACATTAATGTCTGGCAGATATTACTACAGATAGTGACCCGGACCTACATTTGACAAGAAGTTTACAAAAAATCCAATTATTATAAACTGTAGCTTACTATTCCATACACTGGGAATTCTAATTCAGAAAACCAGATGTACCCCAAAAATTTAACATGACACTGAATGCCTTTTATTACACATTAAAGGACGAATATTATGAATGAAGTAATTCCTGCATGTAGCTAATACAACATTTCAACTGAAAATGTGTTACTCGAATTGTTCTACCATTAAAAATAAACGTGAGCACAAGAGCAGAAAATTGACCGTTTAAAAGGACTTAGTTGGCCGCCGTGCATTCAAATGGGTATCCGTGGATAGGGGAAGAGCTGACTACTTAATTCAAAAGAATGTAGCTCGGCCTATAATTAATCGATTTGAATTATCTTTGCAGAAAATTAAAGATAATGAAATAGGCTTTCGGATGATACCACATATGTTAGATATTTGTTATTTAAGAATTCAAAATAGCGGACACAATCAAGATCAATTTTTTTACTCACCCTGTATCAGGGGCGGCGCCAGGGTAAAATCATAGGAGGGGCGAAACATCATGGGGGCGAAACAGTACAAAATGAACTCATTTTGGTTAAAAACCCCTAATCTTTGCGCAAAAACCCCTGTTTTTCCTAAATTTTGAAAATCTCAGGGGGCGGTCGCTCCCCCCCCCCGCCACCCCCTGGCGCCGCCCCTGCCCTGTATAAGCCACGATAAAGATGTTTGACCAATTTTGATTGTACTTATGAATTAAATTTTCCCATTTCTTAATTCTGTTTGGAGGAGTGGCGGTAATATCAAGAAACTTTGTTTTTTAAGCAATTATTTTTATTCTTACTCCCTAATATAGCAAACAATTGGTCGATACCGGAACAATCCAGGGTGTCAGCCTGAACATGTAATTTAATGCTATCGTTCCATTCTCTAGGAATGGCAGATATGAGTTTGTAATACTGGAACCAGTTTATATTGCTAGAGAATTTATCCTGCAGCTTTTTAGCATTCAAAAATTCAAAATTATCCGACCTGTCTTTTATATACACAATACCTGATCTAAACCAGTGTTTCCAGAAGAACACCTTATTATCAGTTTTAATAAAAGAATTACACCAAACAATCTCATTGAGAATACTGATCTCATCCGGTTTCTTAAAACGATGGGTAGCTCAGCATTTCACAGTATCTTTTATAAAATGGTTCTTAATATGTTCTATGAAGAACTAAGTGTTCTGAAAATTACATTTAAATAGCAGATCACCGCCAACAGCCTGAATTGAATTTATGAACAGCAATTTCCAATTAGGCCAAAAAAAAAATGTTGTATTGGAGTAACGGGCCAGTGCAAAATAGTGTAGGGCGGGCGGATTTTTTTTAAAATAATGCATTACTACATCAGATCATCACACATAGTCTATGTAATTTTATTAATATTGATACTTTCGACTCTTCTTATTGAAAATCTTAAAGGGAAGTTGCCAAAGTTACACCAGAATACAAAAAATATTGAGAAAATCGGTTAAAATCAGGGTAAAAACAACTTGAAAAATAAGATTTTTGAAAATCAATAAAAAAAAATTAGGGTAGGTATACTTTTGTACAGGGCTTGATTTTCAAAATTAGGGTCGGGCGGGTTACTCCAATACAACAATTTTTTTTGGGCCTTCCTTAGCATCGTTGGATTTATCATAAAACCGTTTGATCCAGGCAATTTTAAGAACATTATAAAATGATCTGCAATCCGGCACACTTAAACCTCCCTTTGAACAGAGTAGGATCATAGTCATTTTCTTAATCTTATCTGAAACACCATTCCACAAAAAATTGTACAAAATACTATCAAGTTCCTTAAAAATTGCTCTCGAGGGTTTGGAAATAAAGAAAAAGGATATACAAGTTTAGACACAGCAAATGTTTTGATCAAAGTCATCTTACCCAACAGGGTAAGATTTTTCATCTTCCAAATTTGCAGGGTTTTCTTTATATCAGAAATCGTTTGACCAATTCATCTGTCTATTTTCACAATGAACAACATTTTAATTCCTTAAACTGCCTAGCCTATAGATCGCACTTTTATTATAGCTTATATGCAAACCAGAAAAAACTTAAAATTATGATCCAAAAACTCATATGTTTCCTGTAAAGAGTCATTTGTTGTACTGTCCTTATATATAATGGCGTCATCTGCATACTGACTTATTTTAATATCATATTTTTTTTATCACCACTGATGCAAGAAGACACTTTTATACCTTTAATTTTCCTTGATACACGGATTGAATTGCTTAAAAGTTCTGAACATATCAAAAAAATGTAAGGCGACAAACCGCAACCTTGACGAAGACTGTTCAAAATTTTGAAGAAATGAGAGGCATGCATACCCATTATTTATAACGCAACTTTCAGCTCAGTTATATATAGTATTAATCCATCTCTG
This sequence comes from Ophioderma brevispina, assembly GCA_023653785.1. Taxonomy (NCBI): domain Eukaryota; kingdom Metazoa; phylum Echinodermata; class Ophiuroidea; order Amphilepidida; family Ophiodermatidae; genus Ophioderma; species Ophioderma brevispina. The sequence goes on along the minus strand of JAMKCH010059094.1, from coordinate 18,268 downwards.
GAAAACGGGGCCAAAACCAAATCTTACCAGAGATTTATTTATACAATTCCAACTGATATTATCAAATGTCTTTTCAAAATCAATAACAAAGGCAAAACCAGTAATATTCTCAACATCTGTAAAATTTATGATATCCAAAAGTAATCTAACGTTTTCGCCAATATAGCGACCCTTTAAAGTCTGATCATGTTGTATAATCTCGCCAAGGACAAGTTTCATACGGTTTGCAAGTGTTTTGGTAATTATTTTATAATCTACGTTCAGGAGTGAGATGGGTCTTTTTTAGGCTTTTTAGGCTTCAGCATTAAGAATATCTTTAGGTTCTGAAATTTCCTCACCATCAACAATCAATTTTCGAATAACTTTTTGCTCGGAGTGTTTTTTTTCTAAATTAAGAAAATACCTACTACTCTTTTCCCCGTCTTCAACCCACTGAGCTTTGGCACGTATAAAAAAAGCATGTGCTTTTTATCATCAATAATTTCGAGAACTTTCTCTTTTTCTTTCAGCTTTCGTATGAAGTTTAACATCATTTGGATAACGTTTGCACTGCATATCAAGAGAATTTATTTAATTTACCAGTTCCTTAATCCTGTGTTCAGTGATCGTTTTCTTCCTGGATTGAATGGAACTGGCCCTAAAATTTAACTTAATCATTTTCCAGGTAATATTTTGATCATTCCCATGGCACTCCTGAACTGTTTTACCAATTAGTAGGGGATCGATGGGTGGTATATTTGAGGGAACCCTACTCAAGATACACTAAAAGGTTTGAGAAGTGTTTTTGGACAATTCGAGGGTGCTGATTTCGAATATGTACCATGCAAAATTGTCAAGTTGGTGGAAAGTGGATTTTAAAGGGGCATTACCCGATTTTCCATATTTTTTTTTAAATATAGCTTTATGAAACCATGTGTAAGATCTACTAATTTGACTATGGTTTAAGAAGTGTTTTATGTCAATTTGAGGGTGCTGATTTCAAAAAGACACCTTACAAAATCACCACATTGATGGAAAGTGATTTTTTAAAGGGAATTTACCCGATTTTCCTTTTTTTTTTTAAATATAGAGTTATCAAACCATGCGCAAAATCCACTTATTTTACTGAAAGGTTTAAGAAGTGTTTTTGGACAATTTGAGAGTGCTGATTCCGAATATGCACCATGCAAATTTGTCAAGTTGATAGAAAATGGATTTAAAGGGGCATTACCCGTTTTTCCTTATTTTTTTAAATACAATGTATAGCTTTATGAAACCATGTGCAAGATCCATTAATTTGACTAAAGGGGTTAAGAAGTGTTTTATGTCAATTTGAGGGTGTTGATTTCAAATAGACACCATACAAAATCACCACATTGGTGGAAAGTTGATTTTAAAGGGGAATTACCCGATTGTCCTTATTTTTAAATAGCATTATCAAACAATGCCCAAGATCCACTAATATGACTAATAGGTTTAAGAAGTGTTTAGTTGATTTTAAAGGGGAAATACTTAATTTTCCTAGTATTTTTGAAAAAATAAATAATTTGAGAGCACATAGAGGTCCTCTGGAGGATGGGCTACCTTGAATATCATGTTCATGTAATGTTTGTCTAAAACTAGTCATTAGAATTAAAGCCACTATCAGTCATTTTTTCCCAAATTAAAAATGCCCATTTTGTCTCTTAATTGCTGTTAGGTCATATCAACACCTTATATTACTTTTATTTGTGAAAAACAGACACTTAGGCATTTTAAAGCGGTCTTTAAGATGTCATTTACGGCTATTTCTGGGCCTTAAAAAGTCTGATCCCGACTATTATTAGTTAACAAGAGCATAAAAAGCATATATCTTGACAAATACGGTGTTATGCTTAGTCAACTTACAGGTGTCTTTACTACCACATTTCCAATACAACCAGTGCCCAAATTCGTCTTTGATGAAAAATAGGGCGCGATTTGTTACATTGTCCAGAAATCGCTTATATTGGCTTTAAAGTGGCACCCTAATATTGACAAATTAGATAAAAAATAAATATTAACTAGGTAAGTTAAGAATAAGATTTGGTTTACTGTTTTTGTTCTCCAATTTTATAGTGTCTATTTTGTGGGAGTTTCCAAGAAGGATCCGCAGGTTTCATATTTTCGCAGAGAAACTAATGTGTTTTTATCATACTCTGGTAATTATTCATTACTTGTTTCCAAAGTTAATAGTAATGGAAATAAAATGTCAGAAACTTGTTTTAGTGTCCAGAGTTTAATTTAAGTGCTTTTTAAAGTGGGTTGGGTATAAATAGCAATCAATAATTCTTTTTAACCATCAAAATGGCAGTTTTTACAAAATCTTCAAATTTTGTTGTGAAGCCCTATAAAGGGACGCATCCCAGCTTTTTCATGCACCCCATTTCTGAAGAAATGTATCCCTCGACAAACTAACTCACTTCACCATCTCATTTATGTTTACTTTTGTAAATTTTTCAAAGATCAATAGTTATATACGGAGGGGAATAAGGTGTTAATATTTCAATGACCTTATTCGTTTCCCGCCTATTTAGAGAACATTCACCTACAATCATAATAATTATCTTGGTTTAAGAACTATTATAAATTCATTTAGAGTAATTCATCATTTCGAAGAACAAAGGGCAATATCAAGATATGATCCAAAACAGTGACGTAACCAGCGGTGGAAGGGGCCACCCCAGTTAGATTTTCCCTTCTTGCCCATGAAGCAGGTAAGTACAGGTTCCTTGGGGATGTGGTTATGTCCCCCCCCCCCCTGCTCTTTCCCCTGCTGTGTCTGCTCCTCCCCACATGAAATGTCTGGTTTACAACCTGGATAAAAACACGGATCTCAAAAGGTTCCAGCCTGAAAAAAATGTTCATTTTGTTGAGTGGTTCTCAGATATGGTCCACTGAAAACAATAGTTCAGCAAAACAGACTTGTCCACGGAGCATCCTTTTTCTTAAAGGCCAGTCACACACCATTTTTGCTAGAAACCACTTCCAGACTGCTCCAGACTGTGCCGATTGACCAATTTCGAAAATCGTGAGCAGTTTTTTCTTTTTCATGTGTATTTTGGCAAGGCTGGGCCTGTGTGTCGTACATCGTCTGTATCTTACCCATTATTTGCTAGAAACCGCTTAGACTGTTCAAAACTGTGCATTGGCCATGTTCTAAAATGTGAGTAAGTTTCCTTTTTCAGGTGTAGTTTGGCCAAGTCTGGGAGTGTCCTTTTTGACGTCTTCTGCAGTCTTTGTTGATCGTAAGCATTTGTCAAACTTTGAAAAAAAAACGGCCACATTTTTTCTTGGCGCTTAAAAAATATTGGAGAGTTTTGGCATCGGGAAGGTCATGACAGCAACATTCATAACTTGGCGTGTCATGGTTTAAGGGTTTTGCCGACGGATGGGGAAACTGAACAGTGCATGCTGATCTTGTTGATTTTCTGATGCTATCGCCCTCTGATCATGCAGGCGATGAGCATCTCTTGTCATGTAGTTTGAACAAGACTGCAGCCGATTTGAAAAGAATGTGGTCTTTGTATTTGGGTTAGAGGTCGGTCGCGTCCGGGTTTCTTCTATGTGACTGTACTTTCTTGGCTCTGTGACGCTCCTATAGGGTCTTTTTACTCCTATAGGGTCCGCACATCGCTCCCGGAAATAACTTGCGCATTCATGTCGGTTAACTGTGCTAGTCTGAACATTGAGGGGGAACGTCAACCTATGATGAATGAAGTGAATGCTGCACGTGTAATCTTATGTGGGTATTCAGACTATTGTATTTATCAATACTAAAATGGTTACAGAGTTAGTTGTTCACTTTTCCTATCAACAGAGTAATAGCATATACCATCACACTATTTCCACAAAAAAATTAATGTTTTAAAAAGTTTGTTTTTTTTTTTGCTTCTCTGATGATGCACCAAAAATTGTTTTACAAAGGTCTACAGAGAAGAAGAGAATGCATAACATCTGTCCACAATTGTAAACTAAATCTTCCTTATGTATGTATCTGCATTCCTGAAGAGTGCTACTTTCAACTCTATTACTTTAAGGCCTAACAATGTCCTGATTTGCGTAACAGGCCTGAATATTATTGTTATTAATTGATTTCTTACTTCATATTATCCAATTATTAAAGAGACATGATGACATTTCCACACAAGAAGCGACCCCTTTTTTTTTAACCCTTTTTTGCATATGTGAATGCTTACCAATGGCATCTATTAGATCCACCTTATGAATAAGCCGAACACCCGTCTTTATTAATCATATGATTTAGAATTTTTGTCGTGCAACGACAGAAAATCGAAGCATGATTCTCTATATGGCCGATTAGGGTTAGCATGCCAATTAAAAAAAAAAAATTGCAGTTTTTTTTTTTGCACTTGTTTGTCCAATAAACCTTCGAAACGGTCTCGGTAGGTGGTTTACAACCGATCACGTGCAATTTGAGAGAAAGCTCTCCTCCTGTCACTTTGAAGAATGGTAATTTTATTCTAATTGACACTTTGACATAACACAAATATCAATTTCTTATCCCTCCCTCCTCACTTCTTGGATCAGTTGCAAGGGGGCTTTTTTCTGTTTTCAATTTTCTGTATATTTATCGGTTTCAATCTCGAAATTCGTTATATCAACCGCACAATCACTTTCATGTGATTTTAGAGAAGTATCTATTTCTCATAACTAAAATAAAAACCTCCCATTTTTTTTCTGAGCGGTGAAAGTTGGTGGTGCTATCAATTTTGTTGAAGCCAGCCATATTTCATTCTCATATTTAGTAAAAAAATAAAACTGCCATCCCTCCTCACTTTCAGAGGCCCCTATCATTTGACCGCGATAGGCTGAATATCCCCCTTTTTTCAAGAGAGAGCCGGAGAGAGGGAAATATATAGGATAGAGAGGGAATAGAAGGGGAGAAGTGAAGAAGAAGGAGTGAGAGAGAGGGTTCAAGTAATTGTTTCATGTATGAACATACCTACATGTACATAACTATTATTTCATGTAATGCACATAATTTTACGCACACAAACGAATCTATTTTGGGGACCATGTCCGGCATTATTTGGAAGTACCGTCTCGTTACATGCTTTTAGCCGCTACGATTGACTATATCGTTTGGTGTTGAGAATTGATAATGCTCTGTTTCGGTTTCATTGCGTAAAGATTTTATTACATACGTACGTGTAGAAATATATCATTCCCCACAATAGGTGGCAATAAATTTAACAGCTTTCCCAGGAAAACATATTGTTCCTCTAGGTCTCTGGCCAATTTTTAGTTTCCTATCTTACTTATTTTTACCTTTTACAAGATAAACGCAGTAGCTTCGTTATGAAAAATGAATAAGAGTATGCATGAAATAACATAGGGGCCTATATATAGGTTTTTTCTATATTTATTGCAGAGTTTTGGTCTACCTTGTTGAAGCATTCGCATGAAAATGTCGTCCAAACTTCTGGTTATCTTGGGAATATGAATATGGTTTATTCTGATACCAATTTATGCCCTCAAATAATATTGTTTCCAGTTTTAAAGTTGTTGTTCATAACTAAAATCCTAACACACTTGCATAACAAAGAAGGAAAAACAACATTTGTTTGACATGTTTGCTATTGGCCAATTCCAAGAATGATCTACACATTGTTCCCACCTGTATACAGAAGAGACGTTTCTGAATTACATAAGCAACATAATAAAAAAATTCCTTTAATAGGGTTTGAAATCAGCTCTTTGTGTTATCTTTTTGGGACACCCGGTGCATACGGTACTTTTCCCACGCCCGTTGGTGCATAAGGGGGGGGGGGCCACTGGACCCTGAAAGCCACTTATCATAGAAATATGTTATTATATTACTGTATATGAAAAAGAAAAATATCGAGGGTCGGAAATAGGGACGAACCGTGCGAAAAGAGGTTATTTGTGATGCACTGTGATTAGATTGGGGCAGCAGAGAGCCAAAGGTTTTTCGACATTATGTTACTATGTGATGAAAAATGAAATTTTGTTTTGCGTTACTTTTGGTTTTCATTTGAATATCTGAGGTAATCATCGATTAATTAGGGTACCGGGTGGTTTAGGCGAGGAAATCAATCATTTTATGACATTATGCATCACGTGAAGTAAGACATCAATCAGATAAGGGCACTGGGGGTTTATGTGAGCTAAGCACAATGGCGGATCCAGATTTTGAAAAATGTCAAAATGACCGGGGGGCTGAAAGGCTGTAACTGGTCTAAAATCGCTAAAAGGGGCTGATTTTTGCAAGAATTTTTGCAGAATTACCGGGAGGGCCGCGCGCCCCTCCTTGATTCGCGCCTGAGCATCATTTCAGGGCATTATGTGACTAGGTGAAGTAAGACACCATAGTTAGGGCCTGATGTTAAAGCAAGCTATCGGCATCATTTCCAGTGCATTATGTGACTATATGAAGTGAGACACCAATTAGTTTAAAATGCACGGGTGTTCAAACAAACTAAGCATCAATCATTTCAGGACTTAATGTGCCTATGTGAAGTAAAAGTATCAATTTAATTAAGGCACCCGGTGTTAGCACGTTAAGCTCATCATTTTCAGAGCATTAAGTACTTATGTGAAGTACGGCATCGATTAAGTAAAGGGCACCAGGTGTTTTATGCTAGGCAAGCATCAATCATTTCAGGGCAATATGATGTGACTAGTGAAATAATTTCTCAATCAGTTAGGGTACTTGGGTGCTAAAGCAAGCTAGCAATCAATCATTTCAGGGCATATGTGACTATTTGAAACTATTTTATAAGGAACGAATATTTAAAGGCACTGGGTGTTAAAGCAGCTAAGCATCATCATTTCAGGCATTATTTGCTCATGTTATGTAAGTAAGGTAACATTTAGTTCGGGCACCAGGTGTTTATGCGAGCTAAGCATCAATCTTTTCAGGTCATTATGTGATGTTGGGAAGAAGGCGTCGAATAGTAAAGGGCAACGAGTGTTTATGCGAGCTAAGCATCAATCATTACACAGCAAGTAAGGCTCAATGATTTAAGTCACTGGGTGTTTATGTGAGCTAAGCATCATCATTTCATGGCATTATATATTGACTGTTACATAGAACATCAATAGGCAGGGCCAGGGTGTTAAATTAAGCCATTCATCATCACCCGTTCAGACATTTATTTGCCTATGTAGTAAGGCACAATGAGTTAAGGGCCACTGAGTGTTAGATGCAGCTACATCAATCACTTCAGGCATTATATGACTATGTGGAAGTAAGGAGCCAATTAGTTAAGGGCACGAGCGTTTAATGGAGCTAGCAGCATCACTTCAGGCATTATGTTACTATGCGAAGTAAGGCATCAGTAGTTAAGTCACTGAGCGTTTATTCGAGCTAGCATCAATCACTTCAGGGCCATTTGTGACTATGCGAAGTAAGGCATAGCATTAGTTAAGGGCAATGTGTGTTTAATGCGAGCTAAGCATCAATCATTTCAGCATTATGTGACTATGTGCAGTACGGCGCAATTAGTTAGGGCAACTGAGTGTTCATGCTAGCGTACACTGTAAAAAAATACTGTACATTTACAGTAAAATCCTGGCAGCAATTCTGCCAACAACTTCCGTAAAAATTATACAGTACATTTATACTGTAAATTAATGTAATCAAACGCTTAAAACAATATATTGGTGATTATACAGAGATTGTGAATGTGTTGAGGACTATCCACCATTTTTTTTACATTGCATATACGGTAAAATTTACAGTTTGTTGTAAAATGTATTACATCAAACTGTAAAATATCAGTAAATTTGATGAAAACACTGCCAAAGCTATATTTTTACGGGTTTCTTGTTGGCAGAATTGCTGCACAGATTTTCCTGTAAAATGTACAGTATTTTTCCCTGGTATATTGGGTTAGTATAACTTAATGGTCTAATTACAAAATTCATAGTAGTGTATAATGATGTTGTTACTCATTAAATTTCGAATAAAGTCTTCCCTTTTGATTTTTGTCATTATAGCCTGGAAAGTGGACATAAAATTTACAATATTTTCCTGTAAATTTCCAAATTACAGCAAATACTGTAATTTTTAAAGCTTTTTTTACAGTATTTTCCTGTAAATTGCACTGTAATTTTTAGCATCATCATTTCAGACATCTGTGAAATAAGGCATCAATTATAAAGAGAATGGCACAGGGTGTTATGCGAGCAAGGCATCATTCAGGGCATTATGTGACTTTACAAAGAGATTCCTTGTGTAAAAAGGTGCATTTTCGTGTTCTATATACCTTCCGTGTTATTTGCATAATTATATTGTTGGAAAATCTTTTCCCAAATTTCAGTTGATACCAATCCAGCGGTTTCATATGATGTATGACAAATGCTCATGCTCCCCCATTTACGGACAGAAAAATCGATTTGCCAGTACGAATTGGTCACACATGCATAGGACTAACGATTCAGCTGTTTAAAATCTCAACTTTTAGGGAAGTCGGGGAGACGAGGCCGCGGATAACGAAATGCCCCCCCTCCCCCCCATGAACATTGCTCCGGTAGTCCCGTTGGGCTAAATGCCAAAGCTGCGATAAAAAGTCTTCTAGGTCATCTTCTCTCATCCTTTTCGGTCATTTTAGCATACCCTCACCAGGTAGGGTATATGCCGTCAAAGTCGAGGGTAGAGGTGGTTGCCCACCAGGATATTTGATGGTGGGCATTTTTTGAAATATTATGCACCAGTATGCTTTAACTTTATGTTTATGTAAAATTGCCATCATTTAGAGCTAAACCGCATGAAAATCCGATATCCCTAGTTTTTTAGGCGCAAAATTGTATTTTCTGTGGAAAATGCATTTTTGCCGACTCCTCGGACCTGATGAAATCATTGTGACGCCATACTATGTCTGTGTTGGTCACTGTTTTGGTATCAATGGAAAGAGGAGGACCATACTATCCGGTTTTTTTTCTTATCAAATCATAAGCATTGGGTGCTTTGTAACAAATTCATAAACTCCGCGATTCGGTCAAATTGAATTTTTACCGCAGAAAATAGGCGAAATTCCGATTTTGTGATAAACAGTATGAATAACGGATTTTCATGTGGATTTCACTGCTCTAGGATAATGATGATGAAACTTTTGCATTACAAACCGTTGGCTTTCCTCGCACCAGAGCAAAAGTTTAACGGGGGGGGTTGTCCTCCCTTGGTAACACGAGGTTATTCTGTCAACTTGATACTATTGGATGAAGTGTTTAGCAAATATGTATTTGTATGCATTTATACACTCCCTATGGAAATCGGCTAAAATAATTTACCAAATCTATATATTCGTGCAGCCCTAAAAACCAAGTCTCACCCTAGCACGGCATATGGGATTCTAAATTTAGGACTTTTTCGTATAAAAATTAAATAACAGTACTAAATACGTCCTATGTTCAGAACTATATTAAATACGTTTAAAGAAGCTTGTATTATAGTTGTGCAACCACAACACTAAACAATCTGTGTATTTTCATACTTTTCTTCATTATAATGATCTAACCGGTTAACTATGCCACGGTCACTCACTATAGTGGAAGATTAAATTAATCTAACATTCTGTTGTGCTTGATCACACATCCAACATGATGTATAATGTCGACAAGAAATATGACAATTGACCATGTGTGGTTCTGTGTATTAAATAGCCAATTGGGCACATTCACATCAAGCCGAGCAAAATGCAGCTGATGCGATTAACAAAATACCAATTAATTTGGCTATAGTAATCGAACGCGTCCTACAACAAGCGTACATGATTTTCTTCAAAACTACGAACCCTGGTGTCTATAGGCCTACATGTATTCACATTCGGCCAACGAAATTTCTTATGAAAACCACACATAAGCCTCCAGGTGCATGCCAGCTATATTCAAGAAAATATTACTCCTTTAAGGCAAATATTGGACTATACCCTTTTTCATAATTTTATAAGTAATAACTAGCACTTGTTTTGTTTCTCCACAAAATGTTTCTTAAGATAACTAACAGCAGATTGCGTAACTCTATCACCCCCCCCCTTTAACAAAAACATGCAAAAAGGGGAAAGAATGGAATACGCAAATGAGCCCGCGCTTATCATCATCAAGTTTGAAAACGTAATGTTTGTCTGATATCTACTCGGGAAATCTATTACCATATTTAACGAAAATTTGCTTATTTTTATGCACTACACGGTACGGCCGATTGTTTGTTTTTATGACAGAAGCGCGTTTTAAAAACAATCTCTAGCATTAAATCGGCCAGCGCGAAGCAATTTTTTGTTTTGGGTCTATATAGAAACTCCCCTTGATCACTTAAAAAAAAAAAAAGCACTATCAGTGTTCACCTGACAGTGTACAAAATTTTGTATATTTTCCATTGAAAAATTAACGGAAAATTAAGAAAACAGCAATATTAAAGATATGACCTGTATTCATTCGTTTTTATAAGTGCTTATGGGCAGCTAAGACTACAAGACCTTTTTGTAACCACTCGCAACTGCTTGTAGGTAGGCCTATGTTGGATATCTATACTTGTTCCAGACAATCAAAATTTGATTTTTGATAATTGTTTTTTTTTTTTCGTTTTCTGTATTTATCACAATTACTGATAGTGCCGTTTAAGTATTAAAAAGTTTAATCTTTGTATTATTAAAGGGTAATTTTCATGACCCACAGCCCCCCTTACCTAAAAGAGGTTAAAATTTTACTCATCTGAACTAAGTATACGAACCAATTAATCACCAAAACATCATCTGGTCTAAGTATAGAGTATGTGTGCCTACTCTTACGAACAAATTCGATCTATTCTTGTTAATCACAAAATGCACCTTTTAAAGTACGTTTCTGGAGTGTGGAAACTATTGCAGTCACGCAAACTAACAAGCAAACATTACAGAAATACACTGTAAAAAAATACTGTAAAGTAACGTCAATCCTGGCAGCAATTGGCCAACAAATTACCGTAAATTAACATTATACTGTAAAATTAATTTAGTCAAAACGCTTAAAAACTGTGTGGATAATAAAAAAGCACTGATCACGTTTAGATTTTCGTCAGTTATAGGCCTGGAAAATTGGACATAATTTACAGTATTTTCCTCCTGTGATTTCCAATTACGCCAAATACTTTAAAGTTTTGGGAAGTTTTTACCGTATTTTCCTGTAAATTGCACTGTAATTTTTTTACAGTGTACCGTTCAATCACTGTAACAATACAAGAATTTACAGAAAAATACGACTGTAAAAAATTGCAGGACTGTGCGTGTTATTGGAAATACAGGAAATACTTCAAAATTTTTTCCAATTTTCCATGCATGCCTATAGTGACCAAAATTCTAAAATTGAAAGCCCTTTAATTTTGAAATTTACTGGTACCAACATTAATAGACACTAATAGGAATTTTCAATATACGATTAAGTACTCACATTAATACATGTAAAATTGTAAATTTTACAGTAAAATCCTGGCAGCAAATTATGCCAAAACACCCTGAAAAATACAGCTTTTACCGGTTTTCATGCACATTTTCCTGTATATTTTGTGTAATATAACCTTTTACAACCACGTGCCATTTTACAGTAATGCACTGTAAAAAATTGTGGATAGGCCTACTAAAGTTCAGGTGTTCGTCAGTACTTTTATTCTCCACACATTCACAATCTCTGATTTAACTCTCACAATTATGTTTGTAAAAGTGATTTTTGATCAAATTAATTTTTAGAGTAGGCCATAATGTAAATTCTTACGTATTTGTATGGCGAATTTCTTCCTGGATTTGTCCTGCTATTTTTTTTTGTTTTTTTTTACATGAATCCAAATATATATTCAATTTTGTCCACAAGTTTTTGCGTCAATTAAGTCCATTTTTTTTCAGGAAACAGTTAACGAATAATTTTATATGCTCAATCAATTATGACGTTTGTGATACTGGAAGCTAGCAGCTGCGTTTTTTTGTTTTCACTGAACTAGGAGTCGAAGTATGACGTCATAAATACAGGGATTGAAACAGGAGATTCCGTTAAATTCATTTTGATAGTTTTAGAAAGACGTTACAGAAACGCAACCGACAAACTTATTCGCTGCAGCCGCTTGCCATTTTATGCGAATAGGCCTACAGGCATACACTTCCACGACAAGACTATGCAAGGCCCCAAGGCCATAAGTCTCCGATAGTCTCGTATACACACATGTCCTTGATGCTTGTACGCGTTGAACGGCCAGTCACTCACCGTTACCGTAATATGCTGTGACCTATAGAGCAAAAAGACTCTATAGTAGCGCAACAGGTTTCAACGACCTCGGCGAACACTCGACGAGCAGTGTTGACAGCGACAGTGTCACAACTTGGCCGTCGTCCAGGTCTGTGACTGATCGGGAACTGAACAAGTGGCGTCGCCAATTAAATATGATTGATCTTGTTGATTTTCATGATGCTGTCGCCTTTCTTGTCAAGCACCCCTTTTTCTCGTTTGACGACGGGGAAACTCGCATACTAATCATCCCTGGTCGGGATACAATTGTTTGAACAAGACGGTAAGCCGATTTTGAAAAAAAGCGGTCTTGTGGAGTCGGGAAGAAGGTTGGGTCGGGAGCTTCTTCTGTTGACCGTACCTTTGGCATGGAAATCCCAATGCCCAATCGAGCAGATCGTGTCCTACCCCCCCCCCCCCCCCGACACAGACAGAAAACTGTATTTAGCACAACTGCATTCTCTGATTTCAGATTTGAAACACCCGGTTGCCAAAACAACTGACGTGTAGAGTACTTATCATTCCATCATGAAATACCATGGAAAGTCTGGCATCAGTTTTGTGCTAAAAACCATTTTCTGTCTTGTACCAGAGTCAGAGACCCTTTAACATGAGGCCCTACATTTAATACATTTTTAAGTTTCCACCTTTTCCTAGGTGGTGTGTGGGGGGGGCACCAAGATAACCTCTTTTTCTAACCTTTTTTGTACACAATGACCCCCTTCGTGCTGCTGTCTTCTAGCCTTTTACCCAAAACCCCCTTTTTAAAATCTTCAGATACTAGTAACTCCCACTTTCTTCTTTCCTGCTAACCACCATTTTTTCACAAGTTCCATCAAAGTATCCAACTTTTTAAACAATTTTAACATCCAAATTCAAAATTTGCACACGCTACGTGCAACATTTTTGAACCATTGTATATTTCATGGCGAGTTGAACTCTGGAAGAGTTGCACTTCCTTTTGAAATTCATGTTAATGTTACTGCAGTGGCCCCCTTTTTAAAGGTACATACTGAATGACACCCATGCTTATTCTGCTGTGTACTTAATGACCCCTTATTTTTTGTTACATATTTTATCTGAAAGGCCCCTGAGCGGGTTTTCACCTGATGCCGAGTCGCAGGCTAACCGTTCACCAGATAGCAGTGCCCCTCGGTACCTTTTTAGACTGAAGATCATGACCTTGAAATTTTTTATATAATCAAGACTCGTTTGTTATCACGGAACAGAAGCGTGTAACTAAAATGCTGCCCTCACTTGAAAGACAGACTGGAGTCCAAGTACTTATTTGACTTGTCAAATTAGAGCTTATAGTTTCTGAAAAGAACATTTGTGCTACTACAGGGTGTCTCAAAAGAATTACACTCTAACTATAGGCGACCATACTTAAAAAGTAAGTATCACATTTGAGAAATTTAAAAAAATCTAAACCACAATTACTTTTTAACATTTTTAATCTAAACATCACTCGATTCGGTTCAGCAGTTTTGAAGAAATAAGCGATTATGTAACACTGTCATTTTTACACTTCCAAGTTTGCTCACATTAATGCAGATTTTATGTTTAAACTACACTGATTACTCTTGTTTCTGTTCAAGCTGTCGCCTTTTGATTCCCCAAAGAACCGGGGTTGTTTAGTATTTTATGATTCAATGCCAATTTTGTTCGTTTTTATTATAGTAATAAACAACTACCGTGACAATTTAAACAAATCCAACATGGTGTCACGACGTGGCTCCTGCACATAGGGCCAATCTTTCAGCAACCGACGTCTGCAAGCGTTTCCGAATCGATGATCGGTATTGACACATGACTTACGCCATGTGACTTCTGCTGGGGGGGGGGGGTAATCTCAAGGAACGGTGTCTTCGACTCCTCCAGAACAATCAAGACTGCAGCAGAGAATCCAGAACGAGGCGGTAGTATTGCGCAGAACCAGGATAAGTACGTCGTGCTGTTCATCACATGGCAGAGAGAGATCAACGCTGCGTACGTCTCAATGGACGTCAAGTAGAAGCATATGCAGGGGTAAAACATTGTATTCCTTTGTGAACTTGAAGAGTGATTGTTCAGGGACTTTTTTGCATTTAATTTTACTTTGCATTTGTTAGCATGCTGGATAGACAATCTTGAAATCATTTTAATCAAAACGGAAAATCTAACCACATCGGAATCAATTCTTAGCAAACAGAAAACGGTTAACATTTGCTGGTTTAAACCTTTCTTAGATTTTTATAATGCCCAACCTCTTGAATCTCAACGTTACTTCGTTTTCAAATTAATTTCAAAGCGAACTTCTCTAGAAGCTGCCTGCATGATAGCAATTGTAAATTAAATGAAAAGGGGATTTGCCTGGATTGGCGACAGCCATGATATTAACATAATTTGTCAAAAAGACTGAGATGTCGGCTGACATTTAATTTCTTATTTCTTCATTTTTTAAGTGAAAAAGAAAAGTGTAAATTTCTTTTGTAATTATGTGCAAAATGATGTTGAACCTGGTGGTCAAAATATAAATTTATTTCTTATGTTGTTTTAAAGAAATAAAATAAAAGAAAAATGAAATAAGTATTTGATTATTTCTCGCCTGTTTCGTCTGAATCACTATATTACAAAACTTGGAAGGAAGTGTCCCCATTGACATGTTTACATAATCGCTTATTTCTTCAAAACTTCAAACTGACCGAATCGAGTGCTGTTTACATTAAAATATTGAAAACTAATTGTGGTTTTAAGAATTACTTTTAAAAATTATAAAAATTTGTAATACTCACTTTTGAATTTATGGTCACCAATAGTTAGGTGTGTAATTCTTTCTGAGACACCCTGTATTATTCGTCTGATGCTGTCATTGTTAAAAAGTTGTCACCACTTGTTAAAGGTTTAAGTGCAGATAATATCACCCCACGTTGTGCTTTACAACTTCACAGCTCTTAAATCATGTGTACCCCTTTAATCATTTAGCGGTAAAGGGTTTTAATATTTTATAAAAATCAAACAAATTTAATATCCTGACCTTTAATGTGACTTAAATTTTCTTGGAGATGTGCATACTTGTATCGTATTACAAAGCGTGTTTATCATAAAATCGTAGTGTCCCTTTACAGAATTTCACCACGTTCCCCAACTTATCATTTTGGCATGCAGCAGATTTGAACTCACCCCCCGAATTGACCTAAAACACCTCTCAGATCTTTTAGTGTATCTTGAGTAGGTTCAACCTTATTTTGAGGCCTTTGGCTTGATGAATCCCCTAGTAATAATATGTCTTGATCTGACTAGCACTAATTACTATCCTTATGAGACTTGTATTTTACTTCCAAAAGCTGGGGCCTCGTGAAGTGGGTGGACTAATTTCTTATCTAAAGGCAGTCAGTTTACAGGCATTTTCCTCGGTATACTACGCATTTTAGACTTGTGTATGTTGTCACGTGTGTAATGTGTCCTCAGAAAATTTTGGTTAAGTTTTTACACGGCGCAAATGAACAATATTTTGTGTTTCTCAGAACATGCTACAGAGGTCTATATACTGTTTTATGAGTCTGTCTGTTTTACGAATAAACAGTAAACATGGCAATTTCAAGCTTGCCTATCACATAGCCTTGACAGCAACAAAACATTGGTCAAACAAACTTGTAAATCCACACGATTGGCTCTTCGTCTTACACATAGCCAATGTGTAAATAAAGTAAATAGTTAATTCGTGTATCATCGTGCAAATGTTCCATAGCCTCCCGAAAAGGGTTGTTGCAACCGCTAAGACAAACCCCCGTTTTTCCCCAAATCGCAATAAAAAAATAAATTTCTTATTTCGCTGCATAATTTAGGGGGTAAAACATTGTTTTCCAAAACACCGCTGACAAAGTGGAAAAAAGACGGAAATTCAATGAGCCTTGCGCTTACATCAAACTTTTTAAAACTTATTTTATGTTGATATCTACTCTAGACACCCAAATTACCTATATTTAACACAAGAACTTGAAGTTTTAGGAATCTGTATTTTTAACGGGTGTTGCAAATACACATCGTTTTCCCATAGACTTGTGACAGTAACGGTTTAGCAACGTCCACAATGAAATTGTTATGTTTTCAGCACATAAATGGTTACTTATTTTTAATGTTACTATTAATTGTTTACTTATATGTATGTGTGGACATACTCAGCAAAAAAAAAAATTTGCTTTGGTTCTTTGATTTTTTTTTATATTCTCAGATAACTTCCTTTAGTGCCCAAAGGGGGTTACATGGGACCCTCACTAATTAACCTCATTAACGGCTTTAGGCCGATTTTAATTTTTTTGGTATGAAAAGAAGCCGCATTTAAAAGTCAGACAATTACAAAAAATCTCAGCGCAAAAAAAACAACCCACGCGTAAAGCGGCCAGCGCGAAACAATTTGGAGGGTCCCCTGAACCCCCCCCTTTGGTCCCTTAAGTGTTAAATGTATCACATAAATTAAGCTGCATATATTTTAAAATGACAGACCTACAACTGTTTAAAATGTTCAGTAAAAGACATTTTTTGACTGAAGCTGGGACTCACACCGTTGAAACGACGTTTTTACAGTTATTTTGCCCGTTTCGAGTCCCTTTTTTACAGTTATTTGCACGTTTCGAGTCCCGGCTGACAGGCAAACGAGACACATACAAAACCTGTTTTTAATACACACATTTTACCAGTGTAATGTGTAATCGGTGATGGATTTTGATCATGAAATTCTCTGCTGGATCAAATATGATCCTTTTTATCAAAAAGTGGCGCAGTGAAAACCAATTTTCTCTGTGTAACTGATTGATGACCTTCTTTATAAATAACTTCCGTTTCTGAATAATGTAACATAATGACGTTTTATGAGAGCATACGTAAGAAAACGGGTTTGTCAAAAGGCTAAAAAGTTGTTGCAGACAGTTATGATGAGTCAGTCAAAATCGCCAATATCGGGTTGGCTCAGGTCGTGTGTTGTGTGCTAAGACGCATTGATTATATTGATTGCGTTCTGCCTTCAGTGGTGGTGTTTTTCACAATTGCAATCTTTAGTCATCACATGACGTGTGGGGTCAGTGTTTCTTGAAATTTGTTACTGAATTACTGGTTTATTCGGCAATTGATTCTACATTTCGTCCTGCCGGTTATGGTTTGATACCTCGTGCAACAACCTTTGTTTATAATAATTAATCCCAATAGTTCTGGCTTCGGAACATTTCGGTTGTGGATCAGTCATCAATGAATTATTGGTGCAGTTTTTGTCATTTCCTTTCCAAATATAAAATGCATCGCGGATCAGGCAGAATGAGAACCAGTATTACCGAAACAATTGAATCAATGGAACATTATTATATAAGACGGACTATATCACATCGTAGGGCCGTAGATCAAGCCCGGTTCAAACCGCTCCCGTAGTGTAAACAACGTTATTTGTAAGTCGTTGAACCCACCGTGGAATGCGTTACGGTGGTGCCAGGTAGCAATTCCAAAAAAGGCGACGTCAGCCATAAGCTTACCGTGAGGCGTATAAGGGTAAGGACTGCGTCATGATCAACAAAACCGGTGTTTCAACTTCAAGGTCAAGGACAGCCTCCGATAGCCTATGTACAGTTCACGTTGCAAGGACAATAACCAATGGTCAATATTCGGCAACCAATAACTATAGCGATGCTTCAGCGAGTGCAAGTCATGCCATCAATGCAAGGTAATTCGGTTTTCCGGACTGTCATGTAAGGACCATTGCCAATGTTACACTAAATTCTGGCGGGGTTGTATGGTCACAATTCTATGTCAAGTTTTTTCGAATATTGCACCTATTCAATTATCAGTTTGCGTGCCCTTTGTTCCATTGTTATCAAATCGTTATTACGATGTGGAAGGGGAGTAAAAATTGATTTGCATCACTGTTGAAGCATAATGGAATCACTGATCCCTGTGGATATGAAATTGTAGTTGATGAAGCAGGAGTCAGTTAATTTGAAAGGCGAACAAGCCAAAATACAAATTAATTCAATTTTATCCTGAACTGGTAGCTTTTTGGTTTTACTTT